>JAAGAY010148352.1:40006-75864 GCA_011801015.1 Ardeotis arabs
TACTCTGCCCTGGTGAGACCCCACCTGGAGTACTGTGTCCAGTTCTGGAGCTCCCAACATAAGAAGGACATGGACCAGTTGGAGTAGGTCCAGAGGAGGGCCACGAAGATGGTAAGAGGGCTGGAGCACCTCTCCTATGAGGGCAGGCTGAGAGAGTTGGGGCTGTTCAGCCTGGAGAAGAGGAGGCTCCGGGGAGACCTGATAGCGGTCTTCCAGTACCTCAAGGGGGCCTACAAGAAAGATGGAGAGCCTGTTGTGATAGAACGAGGGTTAATGGTTTTAAAATAGAGGGAGGTAGATTTAGATTGTATATTAGGAAAAAAATTTTTCACAATGAGAGTTGTGGAACACTGGAACAGGTTGCCCAGAGAGGTGGTGGATGCCCCATCCCTGGAAACATTCAAGGCCAGGTTGGATGAGGCTCTGAGCAACCTGATCTAGTGGGGGATGTCCCTGCTCCTTGCAGGGGGGTTGGACTAGATGACCTTTGAAGGTCCCTTCCAACTCTAACCATTCTATGATTCTGTGAATTCTTCCACCCCTTTGAGTTCAGTGTTCCCCCAGCATACTGAAAACCTTCATCAGTTTTGCAAAACTACAAGCAAGAAAAGTAGAGCACCTGATTAAGAACTTTACTGTTTGATATAAGTAGATGAATTATGTTATAGCCTTCTTTTACTCAAGGAGCTGACACTTCTCACTGGGGAATGGACGGCCAACCCCCACTTATATACTGAGAATGACGTTTATGGCACAGATACTCTCTTTGGCTAGTTTGGGTCAACTATACTGGGTGTACCACTCCCAGCTTCCTGCACCTGTACGTTAGCAAAACCTGGGAAGCTGTAAAGTGTCCTTAGTCTCTTTAGCAACAACTCATATCATCAATGTTTTTATCAACATTCCTCACATACCAAATCCCATACTAAATCCAAAACACAGCAGGTACTGAGGAAAAAATTAGCTCCATCTCAGCCAAAAGCAGGACTCTCTATTAACTGAGTAGTTTTTAGGAAATGCTTGGAAATAAGAAAAAGTAAGGTTTAAATAGAATGCTTAAAGATGCTTCTGTGAAATAATATTTACTGCTTATCACAATTTCTAGTTTATTACTCTGTACAAATATAAATATAAATTAATATTTATTGTTCTGTTTTTGTGGAGAGACAATCAGTTTAATTTCAATGTTGAACACTAACTTCTGTTTTATATTTTGTCTTGGGAGTGTGTGACTTTTGATGCTTCCAATGCGACTGAAAACAAATTAACCCTGCAGAGTAATAAACGATTAATTAGCCCATGTGGTCTGATAACCATAAAGAATAAAAGTTTGACTTCGAAAATTGTATTGCAGTATACAGACTGTTCCAGACAAGAGCACTCCTAAGTCTCCTTGCTGATCACCTTATAAATTGCATATGGTTTTCAATAATTGCTGTGCTCTGTTATTTGACTACAACTTATGTTAAAAAAAAAAGTAATCTGTTTAATTGACTACCACAGCTTTAAGTGTTACAAGACAGTGAGTTTATCTATTGCTCCAATTACTTGCTAAAGTGTTGAGTGGAAAACATATTTGCATTTAAAGGTATAAAATTTACAAATAAATTACATTGTAGCATGGTAGACACTGCTGTCTCAACCTTTTCTCTTACCAAGGGGGAAGGTAAGTCATGATCCACTCAAGAATATCCATAGGTTCCTCTCTGTTCTCTGGGTGTCAGAAGTAAGTGTTTTTCAGTGCAGAAACAGATTAATATAGAGTATGCTACCAAAGGCCAAGCATCCTTAAATTTTCACACAAGGACAGGTAGCAGTATAATAGTAAATGCAAATATTAAACCCTTTGATGAATGTTGAAGAAAAAAAAAATGAATTTTATTTTTAAAAAGTAGCTACATTATCACAGAAAGTATAAATAAATAGAATCTATACGGACTATTAAGTGCATTGGTTAGCTGGCATCCTTTCCTTTTAGCAGCTCAGTGGAGAGCTGCGGTCCACATACATGAAGGGTGCTCTCAGCTTCTGTCAGAGTAGGAGCAACACAGAAATATGCAGCATCTTCTGTACAGTTGCAGAACCGAGGCAGTTGAGAGCACTTAGATAGCCATCTACAGGATTTCCAGTCACTCCCAATATGAAATGAATGAACTTTGCATGTGGATGGAACAGAAGATCAAGAGCAGAGCACTAATGAATATGTGCACTAGCTGAGGTTGAAGTTTGCTTTTTGCTATAAAGCTAAGCAGTTCTTAGAGGCTTTTAAGAAATATAACAACATCTGGGACAAACTGAAGGGAAGTAATAGTTTGTTAGCACTACTGCAGACATAGCTTTCCTACATCTCTCCAGCTTTTTCCTCTGTGGTTTGTTAGTTCACGTGTGGTTATATTAGAAGCTGAATGTTAGCTTCTGACTTGCAGTTCTAATTTGCACTGCCTAGACTAGGAAATGTAATGGGCCATGGACAAAACTTTGACATGGAATTCACCTGTCATGTAAGAGCACATATCCACAATCTGTTAACCTCCAAAATGTGGCAATCATTTCCATTCTATGTATTGAAAATGCTCCCTGACACAATTCCCAAAACATGGATAAGAGATTTTGGGAGAGGCGAAAGAATGGCAGAGAACTTCTCTGTTTAACAGCAGAGATAATTAAAGTCCCAGTGCCCAGGAGCATTTGGGTCCTAGAGGGAAGAGGAGTACAAGAAAACTAGTTGATATTCAAGGGTCACTTACTCCAACCTCAAGAACAGTCCATCCTAAGCAGGAAGTCAAGCAAAAGTGCCAGGAGGCCTGCATGGATGAACAAGGAGGTCCTGGCAAAACTGAAACATAAAAAGGAAGTATACGGAAGGTGGAAACAGGGATAGATAGTCTGGAAAGAATACAAAGACACTGTCTGAACATTAAAAGATGTGGTTAGGAAAGCCAAAGCCCACCTGGAGTGGAACCTGCCAAGGCATATCAAGGGCAACAGGAAAGGCTTCTACAAGTCCATAAGTAGAAAAAGGAAGACTAAGGAAAATGTGTCCCCACTGCTGAATGAGGCAGGGGCCTCGGTGACACAGTACTTTGAAAGGATGAGGTACTGAATGCATTCTTCACTGCAGTCTTTACTAGTAAGACTATCAGGCCTTGAGGACCAGGGGGAAAGTCTGTAGCAAGGAAAAACTACCCTTGGTGGAAGAGAATCAAATCAGGGAACACTTAAGCAAACTGGACATACATAAATCCATGGACCCTGATGGGATGCACCCACGAGTGTTGTGGGAGCTAGCTGATGTCGTTGTGCCACTGCTCTCAATTATCTTTGAATGATCTGGTGATTGGGAGATGATGGATGAAACCAAAAATTCTATCTTCAAGAAGGACAACAGGGAGGACCCAGAGAACTACAAGCTTATCAGACTCACCTTGATACCTGTGAATGTGATGGAGCAACTAATTTAGAAACCGTTTCTGGAGATGTGATGGACAAGAATGTGACTGGGAGAAGTCAACAAGGAATCACAAAGGGGAGATTCTGCTTAATCAACCTTAACATCTTCTATGATGAAATGACTGGCTTGGTGGATGAGGGAAGAACAGTGGATATTACTTACCTTGAGTTCAGTGTGACTTTTGACACATTCCCCTGTAAGACCCTCATAAAGAAGCTGATCAAGTATGAGCTGAATGTGCAGACAGTGAGGTGGATTGTAAACTGGCTGAATAGATGGGCCCAAAGGGATCATTGGCATGAAATCTAGTTGGAGCTCAGTAAACAGCAGCGTCCCCCGGGGGCTGGTACGGAGTCTAATCCTATTCAGAATCATCCTTAGCAATCTGAATGATGATCCAGAGTGCACCCTCAGCAAGTTTACTGAGGACACAAAACTGGGAGCAGTGACTGATATGCCAAGAGGGTTGTGCTGCCATCCAGAGAGATCGTGAAAGTCTGGAGAAGTCAGCTGACAGGAACCTCTTGCAGTTCAGATAAGGGATGTGCAAAGTTTTGCACCTGAGGAGGAACAACCTCATGCACTAGCACGTGCTGGGAGCCATCCAGGTGATGCTTTGCAGTATAGGCACTGGAAGGTCCTGGTGGATACCAAGATGAACACGGGAGAGCAGTTTGCCCTTGCAGAAAATAAGGAAAATGGTATCCTGGGCTGTGTTAGGAAAAGCGTTGCCAGTAGGTTGAGGGAGGTGATCCTTCCCTTCTTCTCAGCACTGATGAGGGCACACTTGGAGTTCTGTGTCCAGTTCCGGGCTCTCCAATACAAGAGATAAGGAGCTACTGGAGAGAGTCTCACAAAGGGCCACAAAGGTGATTAAGGGATTGGAGCATCTCTTCTATGAGGAAAGGCTGAGAGAGCTGAAACTCAGCCTGGAGAAGAGAAGGCTTAGGGGAGATGTCATCAATATCTATAAATACCTGAAGGGAGGGTGCAAAGAAGGTGGAGTCAGGCTCTTTTGAGTGGTGCCCAGTGACAGGACTTGAGGCAATGGGCACAAAATGAAATACGGAAGGCTCTTTCTGAACATCAGGAAACACTTTTTTTTTTACTGTGAGAACTACTGAGCCTTGGCACAGGTTGCCCAGAAACTGTGGGAGTATCACTTTCATGTCATCAGTCAGGGATTTTATGGGATGACTGGTAGTGCTGGTCTGCCCTCTGACTACATCTGAGCTGTCTGTCACTGGTGTTCACAGAGTCAACAGCAAAGAGTCTTTGGGCTAAAACTGAGCCCTGACTCTACTTTTGAATCTCCAGGAACTAATATTCTTTCCCACTGAAAGTGAAGGGGGAACCAGAAGCAGTACTACCACCACCTTGATGTTTTCTTTCCTTAGCTTGTAGGGCAAACAGCATTTAGTATAGACTTTTTCATGTAATGTGGACTTTGGAACACATTGTCCACAAACTGGACAGAAAATAATAGTTCCCATTATGAGAAAACAAAAAAAAAATAAGAAAGAATCTTGATGTTAACAGGCACTAAAAATATATCTGCTTTCTTAATTCATATGAGAAATAAAAGCTGTTAACATATTTTTCCATTTCCAAACTCTAACACTAGGAACATCTAACATGAAAAGCTGTTTTCCAAAATCCTGAACTTCAAATGGAAATCAATAAATTTTGTTTCCTGTTTCAAGGTCATGTATTTTCCCTTTATTTTATTTCAGTTAGTTTCCAAGTTGCTTCTGTTTTAATCTCTTTAGTTTTGTTAGAAATGTGACATGGCAGCTACTTTATACTCTCAATAAAGTATTCTTCAGCATATGAATGTAGCTAATACACACAAATCTCTTAGTCTTACTGTTTCATAAAAATCATTACAGATCTTGATTTCTGTAGCTTTTTTTAATTTTATATTTTTATAGAGAAAAATAATCTACAATGCTCCATGTGACTCTCAGTAGTTTTTCAGGCATATAACTAAAGCTCCAAGGTCTACCATGACAAATTAATGAGCTACGGGTCATTAGCAAAACCTGAATTAATACAAAATACACAATAGGCTGCACATTTTATCCTTTCTCCAGATGGTTAATTAAATATTTGAAAACACAATATGAAAATATTATGTACTTAATGACACTGATTGTGGAAGGGGTTTAATTGCTCTATTTCTCTCTTTCATCATTGATTGAAATAATGTATTTCAATAACATTTGGCATTGGTCAGCATCTCAGTATTTGCTCTTAGTTGGTAATTAGGTCATTTTTCCTTAAAAGGACTGATAATTATAATTTGCTGAACAAATTGGAATGTCACATTTACAGCCTTAGAATATGTCATTTCTTGAAGTTTGAAATGACATATCTCATTTATTTATGTAACACTGACTTCTGAGGTAAGCTGTTCTAAAAATTCACATTACAATTTCTGCACTATTTATTGATAAAGAGACCTTGTCAATAAACAATATTATTTTGTAGTCTTTTCAAGAAAACATCACAAAATTTGATATTATAGCTAAGATGTTCATTTCTTGTAAGATATAAAGAAAGAACTTGTATTTTAAGAGTTCGTTAAATCACTACCAGTGTGGAGTATTTATTTGTATTTCATTTACAATAGTCTTAAAGTTATTAAAAATATTTAAATATAAATATAGTAGAAGGATTAAAATCTGATTATTTGATTAGAATAAGAACCAGCAGACCCTGATAATCTTTTTCCCTAAACACCTCAGTCTTTGAGATGCAGGTAGTCTCTGTGGCATTGTAGCAAAGCTCCTTGCAGGGTCTTCCTGCATGTGATAGAATACTTCATAAACCTATATTTTTAGACTGTAGTATTACCTGATAAATGAGACAAGTTGTAGGACTGCAGGTTTACTTCAAATACAAGAAAAAAAAAATCCCTTGTAAATTGTGGTGAATGACATGTCATTGATTATGTATGTTCACTAAACTGACAGGACCAAGAAGAGTCATAGAGATTGTGCAGTCTACGAGAAGTCTAGATGGGAGTCTAAAAAAAAAGAAAGCGACCAAGTTAGGGGAGGGAGATGAAATTTATAAATTAGAGCTTGCTCAAAAGTATCAGTAATCTGTGTTTGTTCTATCTTTCAGCAATATTTCGTTTAGGAGCTCAGAAACTGCTTTGGTGATTAACACCTTACATATTTGTACTGCAGAGCCATGGCCATATTCTGAAGACTTGTTGTGTGACTTACTGTTACTATAAATTCAGAAGCCACCTGAAGCTTAAAAAGGTTTTAAAAGATGGGTCAAAAGGGCCATCCAGAACCAGTTACCTCAAGTAAAGCTTAGCATTCCTTAGGGAAAACATGCTTTACTACTGAAATCTTTTGAGTTGCTCAATTTTGGAAATATTCCACAGTGTCTTTCTTACACATTCATTGTTAAGAATGTAACAGTATATAAAAGAGCAGCATAAGAGATGTTGGATTTTAAAGCTGAAGAAAATAAGTTTTGAGAAAACAAAAAAACTAAGACCTGTCTAAAAGTGATATAGATGGGTGTCTCTCTGTTAATTACAGTCCACATTTCCCTTCACCAATACCTTTAAATAAGGGGAAAACAGTGGGGAAAGGATACAGGAGACCAGTACCTCCAAAATGTTAAGCACAGAAACAACAACTAAAGATTTAACTTGTGAAAAAATGATCAGAGCCTTACAGGGAGATTGCTGGTCTTCTCAAGTCACAGAAATGAGGATACGAGTGCCTGCAGTAGCAGACCCGAAGAAGCTGATTTTAGACTGTACATATTACTTAACTCTTAAGGAAGATTTGGTAGTAACTGAGCTGTGTAGCCTGGCAAACCTTTCATTCACAAATCATAGGATTTGTGTCTCTCTAGTTTCCCCCAAAGAGCAAGAGCATTATTCAAAGCTCATCCAACTTCTGAGCAAGTGTAGCTGGGATAGGAAACCCAGGGACTTGTTTGTGCTTCTGAAACCTAGGGGTCTAAACTGTATTAGAAAGGGATTATTCACCCTTCTCCTCAGCCCAGTCTCATTGTGGGAAAAAACCTCCCTGTCTTGCCAGTGAACTTGAATCACTTGCAGTATACAGTGTACAACCTCTGCCGGAGGTTTCCTTAAAAATACCCAGTCCACTTGTAACACCTGAGTAGCATTGAGGATTTAGGATAAAATCCCAAGTATGAACATGAAGATATCTAGCTGTGCAGAGCAGGATCTGTTCCAAGAGCGGGCCGAATGAACATGACTGCCTGTGGTCAGTTCTGGAAGAGCTCTGACACTCTCTATCCTTATTCTGAAGTGTACATAATGGATGGAAGGAGCTGCAGTGTAAGCTCACAAGAGTCTTAGAAGAAGAAATAATTCAAAAGTTGGTGACTTGGTAATTTGAAAGCATGTTTTGATTGTGCTAAATTTAATTCTATCCTTTATTTTCCTTCTGGTGTGGTGGGTAACTTTTATTCACCATGGCAGGATTAACAGATTTGGGTAAAAATCTGTCAAAATATCTACCTTATTTTCCTTTTCCCATTTAGAATTTTTTTAACAGAAGTAAATGTCAAATACTACAATTTATAATAATCTACTCAATGGGGTACAGCTTTAACAGATGATTCTTAAGATATTAATAGAATTCTCTTCTTTAATAGCTGGAAGTTATTTCATAGAAATGTACACACAGATATTGTATCTATACAAGCCCTTCTTAGCAATACAGTTGCTAGGTTTAACTGTACCACAGGATCACAGAACAGCTCAGGTGGGAAGAGACCTCTGAAGATCATCCAGTCCAACACCCTGCTCAGAGCAGGATCAGCTTGAGGAGGTTACTCAGAGCTGTGACCACTCAAGTTTTGAATATGTCCAAAGACAGAGATTCCAAATGTTTTATATTTTTTTCTTTCAAATACTTTTGAAAATGAGAAGTACCTGGCATTCTGAAAATGGTATGGCAGGTTGGAGATAAAGTTTATCTGCTTCTTAGGTATTATCTGCACCTTAGGTTGGGAAAAAGAATGAAAGACAGACATACATGCTATGCATGAAGAGCATTCTAAAGACTCAATATTCTCTTCTCTTAAGATAGCGTAATCATAACTTGTTGGCATTAAAATATAATTTGTGCTGTTCTATCTTGATTAAAGAATGTTATTCTCATATTAAAAATCAGGAGGACTATATTTCCTTTTCTTCCACCCTGGATATATTAGGAACATAGCTGTCAAATGACTTGACAGAGAGCCAAGAACTTGCAGAGATATTACTACCTGAGTAGTTTTAAAGGGGAAAAATGCTGTAATTAGAGCAAAGCTTCAAATAAGTATAAGATATGAAACAAAAGGTCAAACCAAGGAGTTCCCTCACTGAAGCAACTGTTGGTACTACAAGAAAAAAGTCACTCTGAGTCAAACTTCCTGACTACTGATTGTAAAGGCTAAAGCCTGTCAGAGACAAATTGTTCCACTTCAACAGAAAATATGTAGTGAGGTACATTTAGAGGTTTCTTTACAACTACTTTCTTCTCTCATTTCTCCTTTTGTACTTCCTCAGCACAAACAAAATACTAGGAGAAACTGAAGAGAGGAAAATAACTAGTGATGATGGACTAATATGTTATAAGCTCCTTAGAAGAATCAAAGGCTATATGGAATTGCTACTTTCTAGGCCAGCTACAATGAACTACATAAAATTGAAATCTGTGTGTTAACTGAGGAAGGAAACTGCTCCCTGTATCCTAAAGACGTAGCTAAATGACTGTGGCATAACTTTTATATCCCCTCAGCCTGTTGCCAAACCCATAGCATTTTGGCAAGTGCACACTGTGCCCCAAGAAGACCGAGTGAATGACTCCAGAAACCAATTCTGAGTCAGAGTGAATACTATATATATGAGTTTTCATAGTCATAAAGCATTTTCTTCAGAGCTTGAAGTATTTCTAACAGTTATAATTAGTTCTGTTTGATATTTTTGATTGGCTAAAACTTCATTATGTGAACGAGAAGAACCTATATGAAGAAGTCATGATTGATAGAACAATTATTACATTTGGGTTACACATTAGAAAATACCAAAGCATATCTTATTTTTTTCCAGTCAGTACTGGAAAAAAAATACAGAATAGGGAAGGAATATTCCAGAATATACTTATCTTAGTGGTGCTGAAGACAGAATAAATTCTAATAAAATTTCAAAGTGTATACTTGCATATTTTACTTCTATAGCAACATGCTGTTGTGGAATGATGAAAAAAGTGAAATAACTGTCAGATTTCTTAGACATTGCACTCCCCGTGGACAGTATTTACTATTGGTCATCACTGAAGAGAAGACAAGGTAGGTTTCATCTCAAACTGACACTTGCAGACTTCTACATCAGTTTTTACAGAACTTAGAATCATAGAATCTTAGAATGGTTAGGGTTGGAAGGGACCTTCAAAGGTCATCTAGTCCAACCCCCCTGCAAGGAGCAGGGACACCTCCAACCAGATCGGGTTGCCCAGAGCCTCATCCAACCTAGCCTTGAATGTTTCCAGGGATGGGGCACCCACCGAATTGAGCCTACTCATCTGTAAAACTAAGTAATGTATTTTTTTCATCTGGTATTATAGTGTATTTCCCAGGTTAGTTTAGAACTAGGCATCTTGCAGACATCATAATGTGCAAAAATATATCCAACTGTGATAAAATTGCAAGAAAAATACTAGTTGGAAAGTCTGTCTCTAGTAAAGCCATAGACTCTATTTTTTAAAAGAAGATAGTCGTGTGACAGACTGAATGGCATTTGTTTACTTGTTAATTTTGCTCTGGTATCTTTTGAAGAACAATTATTTTAATACTTGATTGATGAACTCATTGAGAAGTATTATTATGTGGTATCTTTAAGCTACACGTACATAACTTTATTTTAAATTCTGGAAATTAATTTGTATCCCAAGCACAAATAGAGGCTGGGCAGAGAAGGGATCAAGAGCAGCCCTGAGGAGAAGGACTTGGGAGTGATGGTGGATGAGAAGCTCAACACGAGCAGGCAATGTGCCCTTGCGGCCCAGAAGGCCAACCACATCCTGGGCTGCATCAAGAGGAGTGTGGCCAGCAGGTCGAGGGAGGTGATTCTCCCCCTCTACTCTGCCCTGGTGAGACCTCACCTGGAGTACTGCATCCAGCTCTGGAGCCCCCAACATAAGAAGAACATGGACCAGTTGGAGAGGGTCCAGAGGATGGTAAGAGGCCCCGAAGATGGTAAGAGGGCTGGAGCACCTCTCCTATGAGGACAGGCTGAGAGAGTTGGGGCTGTTCAGCCTGGAGAAGAGAAGGCTCCGGGGAGACCTTATAGTGGTCTTCCAGTACCTCAAGGGGGCCTACAAGAAAGATGGGGAGAGGCTGTTCAGTAGGGCCTGTTGTGACAGGACTAGGGGTCATGGTTTCAAAATAGAGGGAGATAGATTTAGATTAGATATTAGGAAAAAGTTTTTACTCTGAGGGTGGTGGAACACTGGAACAGGTTGCCCAGAGAGGTGGTGGATGCCCCATCCCTGGAAACATTCAAGGCCAGGTTGGACGGGGCTCTGAGCAACCTGATCTGGTTGGAGATGTCCTTACTCCTTGCACGGGTATTGAACTAGATGACCTTTGAAGGTCCCTTCCAACTCTAACCATTCTATGAATTTATGATTCTATAAAAACAGATTTATTATCAGTTTTGACTCCTTTCACTATTTGATCCTCATACTCTATTTTGGCCTGCCTTACTGCTTTTGCTTTCCATATTCAGGAATTTACAGTTTTCTCTCTTGCCCGCATTCACACACAGAATTGGGTTTTTTAGAGAACCTGTTTTTGCTTCTAACAAGATTCTTACACTTACTGTTTAGTCATACCGCCTGCATTTCACATCTTCTCTAGCCTTTCTAATAGGTGGTGTGCCCAGTGAGTAGTATTACTTAGAGCCTGATATTTAAATAATGAATATTCCTCAAGGAACTCTGCTTAGTGGACTTTGATTCAGTAATATTGGTGCACAAGTTTGAACACTACAACAGTGGTCCCACTTCAGTAAAAGTACTTATGTTCAAGTTTTGCTCATGCTTATCTGGTACTTTTGAACTGCAGCAGGAACGAAGAATAGTTCAACATTTTTTGTCAAAATGAAGTAGTAATCAGATTTTTTTTTTGGTTGTTTTTTCATAATATGGTAAAAAGGGTGTCATCATTGTAACCTTTATACATTGTTTACTGGTTTATTTTAGAAATTTTTGCTCACAAAAATGTTTATTCGTTACATTAGAGCTTTGTCACTATGAAGTTCAAAGAAAGTTAAACTTAAGGTTTTTTATTGAATAGAAAATATATCAAATCTACTTTCAAATGAAAGTTAACATCTGCTCAACAGCTGGTTTTGTGGAGGTTTTCTGCAATGGAAAAGCATAGAAATACTACTTTGCAATTTCACATTTAATAATATTACCTGAACTATGAAAATTTATGCAAAACATTATTTTAACTGAAGTGACAAAGAACACCTGAGACTATGTGCCTGGCTTTTAATTCTCTGCCTATAGAGTACAGTCATTTTAGTCAAATGTTAAATGGCAGATGTCCTGAAGCACAACAAATCCAGTAAATTACCATTCTTGGAAAAGCTTTTTTGGTTTCTGTTGTATAATTATAACAAAGAAATAGAAGCATGCCTTCTCTTACTCTCCTGCATGAAGGATAATAGAATGAAGTAGAAATATGCCCAGATTTGTAACAACCCCCATAACACTTTTCTAAGAACTCCTTTTGTAGTCTTCTAATACTGTGGAGATTTATTGGCTTATACAGATGTAAGTGAAATTTTACAGGTTAGATTGGCTGTACTCCCAGTATGATATGCCAAATTTTCTCACTGTTACGATGCACAGCTACAAATGAATTCAGGTTAAAGAAAGCATAGCATTACTCTTTACTAATTATAATAATAAAGCAAATTTATGGGGACTTCTGTTGTCAACAATCAGATATAGATTCATTTCTTAGTGCATCACAGCCTCTCTTTTGGTAAAACAAAACAGTAGAGGGGCAGAATCATCTCCCTCGACCTGCTGGCCACACTCCTTTTGATGCAGCCCGGGATGCGGTTGGCCTTCTGGGCCGCAAGGGCGCATTGCCTGCTCATGTTGAGCTTCTCATCTACCAGCACTCCCAAGTCCTTCTCCTCAGGGCTGCTCTTGATCCATTCCCCGCCCAGCCTGTATTTGTGCCTGGGATTGCCACGACCCATGTGCAGGACCTTGCACTTGGCCTGGTTGAAATTCATGAGGTTGGCATGGGCCCACCTCTCCAGCCTGTCCAGGTCCCTCTGGATGGTGTTCCTCCCCTCCAGCATGTTGATAGCACCACACAGCTTGGTGTCATCAGCGAACTTGCTGAGGGTGCACTCTATCCCACTGCCCATGTCACTGACAAAGTTGTTGAACAGGGCTGGGCCAAGTGTGTTTTCAAACACACTCAGAGCAGAAAACCTGCCAGACAATCTTTTATCAGTGCATAAAAGTAACATTAAGATAAAGCAAATTAATTATTTCCATCCCTGTTTGGGAGCTTCCCATACGAGACTTCTCCTTTGTGGAGGTAGCAGATCTATCTGAAACTGAAACATCTGTAGAAGATGCGAAACAAAACTGACCATAAAAAATTGCTCAGGCCAAACAGTATTCATCCAAGAGGTCTGCAAGACTGGAGAGGTGTGATAGCTGAAGCAATAATGGTGTACACAACTTCTCTTTTAACTTGCCTCAGTACTTGTGAATGAATGCTGGAAATATGATCCCCTTGTTTAAAGAATTTTCCCTGGATTTCTCCCTGCTGGAACTGCAGCCCCCTAATCTTGTTGTTCAGTGTAAATTAGTAGAAACCATAAGGACAGAAAGTAATTAGTAGATACTGGTTAAATATAATCTGTATGAAAGGTTCAATAACAGTGTACACCTTCAGGAGTTATGTTACTCTCAGTCAGCAGTGGAGGGGTTTTTCATACTTTATAGAAATCTATGTCAGTTGAAACTGGAGTTCCTGGGAACAGATTTTTAATTGTGGAAACCAAAAATATTACGGTGATTTTTCAACAGAAGAATTTAAACTCTGTAAGACAAAATAAAACAAAAAAAAACCCCTGCCAATCAAAAAGAACTCACTTCCATGCCAAGTTTACTTTCCTTTTATAATGGAAAAAAAACTAATTCAGAAAACTAACATTTACTTTCCAGTAAGAAAGGAAACACGTGAATAGTTGCAGTAATTGTCATGTTGTCTAAGCTGTTCAACCTATTAGTAGATACTATGAAAATAACCCTTAATTTTTTTTTAGCCATCCTTCCAGCCAGGAAGAGTTCTGACAGTTTCCAACCTCTGTGCAAACCATAAATGACAAATTATATGGTAGACATTTGGAGTTTTCTATTCAGGTTCCTCTTGAGTAAAAGTCCATTTCATGCTGAATATTAATAAGGTAGTTTGAAGAACAAATCCAGCGTCATTTGCTAACTCCTTGAGGAAAGTAGCATTTTCTGCTTTTAAATAACAATTTCCCCTCCAAAAACACCCTACTATCATACAAAATTGTTTGCAGTATATGAAAATTTATGTCACACAGTACAAAATAGTAGTAAAAATATCATTTTAAAAAGACATTATTGAAAATATTGGTGTCTTTGTAAACAGAACCAAAACCACAGATAAAATTATAGAATGATGGAAAGAGAGACACCTGTTCAGCCACTTTATTCACCCCTTGCTAGTGAAAGACTGTTCCGTAAGGTACACATCTAGTGCTTCATTGGCTCCTTTTCAAAAGCATCAAGCAATGAAGCTCCCATCTATTCCCATGGGATTTTATTCAGTTATTTCAGAGATCTCACTGTCAGGAAGACTACCAGTCTGCTATTTAACCTAAATTTTCCTTATCCTAATTTAGTGTAGATACTCTCAGTCACCCCATCATAACATGTTTTGAGATGTAATATGAACAATTAGATACTTAACAATGAGATAAACATACCATCAACTTTGCATAGGGAGACTTATTTTTAGATTCTCTTTAAACTCTGAGGGTCTTGCCTGAAGTCTCAGCAGAGGCAATAAATATAGGAAAAAAAAATGTTAATGTCAAGCTATGTACTCTCACACATAGCTAGCATCTAACCATTACGGCAAGAGGTTCAGTTTTGTCCCTCTTCCTTTTACACAGATGCTTATCCCTGGTTAACAATGTTTATAATCATTATGGTAATGCAGATTTTGCTAAAAAACAAACTCTGGGCTGTGATAACAGATGTACAAGAAAATTACCCTCAGGATATTTAATAAGCCCAGTCATGCAGCATGAACAAAAGAAAGTAGAGGAAGAAAAGTCAGAATACTCACTCAGTAAAGAGAACAGCAGATTCTTGTTTTCTTTATTGGTGGGTTTTTTTTCAGTCTAGAATGCTGAAAAGCTAAATTTGGGGGATTTTTTTCCAACTAGCAAGCAGAAAACCCAAATCTGCAGTGATATAACAGTACAAGAAGGGCTCAGCTAACACTGTTGATAAGTTTCCCAACTAAAAGATTGCTCATATCTATAAATCAATGCTCTGTAGTTTGTAGGCATACTAATTCATTGACAAACTCAGTGGTATATGCCACAAATGAAAGAGATTAACTGAACTTGTCCTAGATATAGAATCATAGCATCATAGAATAGTTAAGATTGGAAGGGACCTTTAAAAGCCATCTAGTCCAACCCCCCTGCAAGGAGCAGGAACATCTCCAAACAGATCAGATTTCTCAGAGCCTTGTCTAACCTGGCCTTTAATGTTTCCAGGGATGGGGCATCTACCACGTCTCTGGGCAACCTGTTCCAGTGTTCCACAACCCTCATTGTAAAAAAAAAATTTTCCTTATGTCCAGTCTGAATCTACCTCCCTCTATTCATCTATATCATCATCATCATCATGTGGGTACAATTCAAGAGCTTTCCAGACAAACTTATGCAGCACATTCTGTGGCACTTTGTCCCCTCCCACCACCTCCCCAGAAATGATTAAATAACAAAAGGAGTTGGAGTATATTTGTTTCACTACCAATTACATCTGTGAAAACTTTTAAATTAGGGTTTCACAAATCAGATGTTCAGCTACCTTTGTATCTTGCCTTTCCTGAGGTGTTCCTCATCCATGCCCAAGGCTCAAGTTCAGCCTGAATGGCTACGCTAAACTCATGCTTGTTCATGTTCTAGTTTCTGAAGTTCCAGTTTGCTCAGTTTTTCTATCCACATCCCAGACATCAGAGTTTATATAAAAAGAGTAAAAGAAAGATGATTACAGAAATAGATACTGCTGCCCTAAAAGACTACGCTTCTCTCCCATCACAAGAATCTTTGAATTTTCAGATATAGTAGCTTAATGACAACCATGAAATGGGTTAAATCCAAGCAGGCAGTTTAAAAGTTACATCTCAGCACTAAGTTTTAACAGATTTCCCAGTATATATATGACATCTTCATTTAGTGTTTATTTTGTTAACATAAAACTATAGTTGAGAAGAAATGTTTACATTCCATGTTGCAGGATTCAAAACTCTGCCAATTTCGAGTTACCCTACCTTTACCATGTAAGCTATAGCTGTTTTTTCATAGATATAGAGAGACATGAAATTTTCTTACACTTGGAAAACTCCACAATTAGTGAAGGCATTTAAATTCTTTTGAAGCAATAATCTTTGGCTAGGAAGCAATAGGAAATTTTGAGTCCAGAAGGAAAACTATCAGAAGTTGGAGTATATTTGTTTCACTACCAATTACATCTGTGAAAACTTTTAAATTAGGGTTTCACACATTCTATTACAAATCAGATGTTCAGCTACCTTTGTATCTTGCCTTTCCTAAGGTGTTCCTCATCCATGCACTGTCAGAAGACAGGGTGTGATTATTAAATATATTTTGCAAACCTAATGATAGCATTTCCATCTAAGTGACAACTATAACAATGATTTGCTGCAAGATAACATGATAATTTTCAATAAACTTTCCATTCTCAGCATTTGGACACTGGCAGGAAAGATAGTGTAATTAAGGGGAAGAGAAAGAGAGGGTGCCATCAATTTATGACTTCACCTTTTACAACCAAATTTATGCAACAGATTTTAAAACCAACAGATGAAAAATCTTTTATAATTCACAGAGTGAACAGATGGCACACCAGTATTGAAAATGACAGTATATATACACCAAATGAACTGGTGTTCTGCTTGTTAAGAAGCTGTCAACATTTGTCTTACAAACCTCAGTTTTCAAGGGTTTGTTAGTTGGCTATTTTAGATAACATCTGGAAATATTGGCGTACAAGTCGCATGACTAGGTACCATGTAAATGAAAAAGCGTGGTTATTACTTAATCCATTTCATACCCTTTACACACCTAATCATATTGTAAACACTTGCTGTGACCTAAGATGCTGAGGAAGTACCTTTACTTATGAGAGGGATTTGAATGGCTCAGTTAGTCCATGAGCAGCTGTGCTGGCTGTACACAGAAGACTGTAGCAATCCCTAATCTCCGCTTTTGCAGAGGAGGCTTCAGGCACAGCTGGTGAGACCTGCTCGAACACCCAGACACTCCATGCCTGGGATGTTACTGTCCTGTGAGACATTTCCAGACTGTCTGTGAAGCCATTACATGGAAAAAAAAAAGGGATCAAGATGCCTAAAACCCACCAGTTTGAAGTAGCACTACTTCTAAAGTAACGTAAAGTTATGTTAAATACCACATTTTGGCTTAGAAAGATTGCAAGTTGTGCTGAAGCAACTAACGTTTTACACCGGGAGTGTACACTCCAACAGTGGTTTGCACAGGTACAGCTAGTCTGGGGTAGCTGTGCATTGCATGAAACTCCTGCTTACATAAGGTCTCAGTTTTGGCCACAAAGAAAAAAAAAAAAAAGATTGGAACATTTTGCCTCAGAAAAGACTTAACAGCAGCTCAGGAAGGATTTCAGGATTTGACTTGCCAACTGAATAATTTTAAATTATATGCTACTAGACACTAAACTACTTATAGGATTAGAACCAACATACTGTGCTCGTTAGCTGTAGGTTTGAATATATACCATGATCTCTGTGGCTGGCAATAACCTTGGATTGAACATAAAGACAAACGTAGGTCTTACATAACTTATAGGTCTACAGTGTTTGGTTTTGGAGGTAAAAGTGAGAAAGCAGTAAATATTGCAGTAACAGATTTATAGCAGCTATTATATGAAGGAGTGTTTTTGATTGTGAAAGAATATATGGAAAAAGCAAAGGGTTAAAGATGTGTACCAGAAGAAATAATGTGATTTTCAACTTGGATAACTGTGACCTCATTCTTTCTGGAGGAAACATCAGGAAACAACCAAGCTAACCAACCAGTCAAATTGGAAATTATGTTTTTAGTGACATTTAGAGGAAAAGAAATACAGTGCAATCAATCTGAGTTGCACCCACCGAGGCATCCATATGTCAAACAGATTCTCTTAATGGAATTGTGAGTCTTTCTCCCAGAGCTGTGAATTAGGATTTTCACAGGTGTTGGTCTCCAAATGCTCCTGGAATTCCACTCCTACATGCTTTATTCCCTCAGACACATTTGAAATTCCTGTCTCAGATGGTATAGATACTACATGAAGTCTTCAATTTCAGAACATTGTCAACAAAAACATGAGGAACCTAAGAAAAACAAAAAACAGATAAAGGGCTAGAGGAAAGGAGTGAGTGAGAGATTAATGTAAAAAATAATAACTATGAATAGCTTTGATAAACACTGAGTGAGTAGATAGTGAGAGGGGATATAGTTGCTGGTATATCCAATTGTGTTCCACTGTTGTTGCTTTCATCGAAGTAAGAGTAGGATTAATATCTAAAAATTTCTGAATCATATGAAATGACTGTAAGTAAATAACTAGATTCTGAAAGAGAAAAGCTAAGAATAACCAATTTAGGTCTGGACAGGTCATGCTGAATACTGAGAAAGGAGAGAATGTGACCACAAGGATTTTAAATTAAGATCTCATCTTCTTTGGCAGCATCTCTTCACAGAAGTAGATGGGAGAGAACTGAGTGTCAGGTCTTGCAATGGATGCAGGATGCAGCAGCAATGACCTTGCTGCTCCTGGCTCCCAGTTCCCTTTGGTTTTCTGTAACAGTAACTCTTGCTAGTCCCTGTCTCAGAGAGTTGCATATACCTGTCTCTCTGTTACCAGTAGGCCACCTTTCGCTGAAGTGGATCAGATGAATGTTGCTTCAACATTCCTAACATGTGCTTTGATCTATTTTATCATATGGTGCTGTGCTGGCTGTACCAAGGCCATGTAGCTCCCCAGGCTCTGACACATGGCCTCCAGCACACCTGGGACTGTGTGCCCACCAGCTGCGCCATTCACTCCATGAACTTGGAGTTCACAATGTACTAACTTCCACTCTCTATTGGCTACTTGAATAGCACCTTGAACTTATATTTTGTAATTAAGGCAAGTCAGTTTGTCTGTAAAAACTAATTAAAATGCATAGTGTTAACTTCTTTCAAAGTTTTTGAAGAAATCCCAGGTTCAGATATCTCAGTACAAGGTTAAGATAAAACCCATGTTTTCCAAGTTTTCTTTAGAGATTGTAGGGACTAAATTACATGGTTTCTGTGTACCAGGAAATACCTTTTAAAATATCCTTTGGGACTTGAAATCTTAATAAATGTTGTATCTTACTGGAATCATAAGTTAAAGATGAAGCTCTTCTAAAGCAAAATGTCACAAAGAAGTCTATTTCCTCCAAGTACAAAATGATCTCTGCAGTTTAGATTGAGCCTTCTGTACAATAAGATTTTCAGGAAAATCAAACCTGAAAATCTGTGATTGCTGCCTGTGATATAGACCAGGAACCTTCTCAAAGGATGATGTTAAAACATTCAGAAGAGAAAAACTGGAATATTTGTTCTTTCTTGTTAAACTATTATGGAAGACGTGAAATACTGTTCATTTTCTGCAAATTTTTAAAAATTCTATCCTCCTTCAAACACCTACTCCAATTGATGCAGTCAAGAAAATGAGCTTCTTTCCCTGTTACTTCTTAAAAAGTAAAAAGTTCCTACTTAAAAAGTAAAACAAAGCACACACACATAGACTAGAAGTTTCAGGTCTGTCTGAGAGCAAAAGTTATTTTCTTTTGAGGTACTGCAAGGTAATCTGAAGTGTTAATAAGTGCAAACATGACCTGAACTCTAAACTGAATTTCTCCAGATAAATTCTGTACCACCATCTTCCACAGCTTTCAGATGTATTTGTATGTCAACAGAACAGATAATTTTTGCTGCAATTTTCTCTGCTAGTAATGTGGCTTAGGTTCAGCTATTAATATGTTTGCTTCCAGGTAGCTGAAAGCCTAAATATCTCTAAATGAGGCTGATAAATGTATATCTGCACTGCGCCAAACTGTGCCATCAGGCTTCTCTAGGACTTCCCTGATACCTATGGCAAGATCATTAATATAAATATCAAAAAAAACATGCTGAATTGAAGTACAGTTCCTGAGAAACATCACTAATAACTTCATCTTTTCCGTCTTAATTAACAAGATTCTTAATGTGAGATTTTCTGAAGTTTTACTGTTGTCCAAATAATGAGAATCACCACATTTCCTCTGAAGAAAAAATCCCCAAAAATCGTTTTTCCAAATAAAGATATTAAATATAGGCTACTAATATGTCTTTCCATTTCTTTCTATTTCTTTCATTTCCTCACTTCATTAGCACTGCTTGGCATGGGAAATGCTTCTGGACACCATGTGCATCATAGTTGCAAAGATTCTCAGCCCTTTATTCACGTCAGAGTTGCATTTGCCCTTGCACAGAATGGTATATTACAGATGTCAGAATAATGAGCCTGAAAAAGTCAAGATCACTTCATTGTCTTTTTAAAGTATAGATGTTCCTGAGTCTGCAATTTCATGCACCAATTGTTTCAGATTTTTGAAATGGAGTTTACCTGGTCTCTTCTCTCACTTGAGAGCATTATAATCTTTGAGTTTCTTTCCATCTCTTGTGTGATATTTTCCATTTTCATACTCTTATTCTTTCTTTCTTATCCTATGTGCAATAATAATTTTTTCTTCCTGTGATTTTCTTCAAAAACAATGGAGAGGTTATTGAATTTGAGGCATGTTCTTATTACATTTTTAGTCATCCTGTAGGTCTGCTTTAAACTTAACTCTACCCTTGCTGTTGAGAGTTGCCTTTTCCTGTTCTTGTATCTTTACAGCTAGGGACATCTTTGATATTTTTTGTTTTGCTATCCTTCCTGAATTCTAACTTAAGACAGTTTTTGCTTCCTGATCCTTAAACATATACCAAACATACTTTTCCCCTACTGCTGGTAGGCTCTCTTTTAAATAATTCTGAAAATATACTGAGGGTAAGGAAGGACATCCAATTTCCTCTCCCAGTTCCACTCTCTGCTCCTGTCTTTTCTCTTCCCTCTCACCTTGCCTTGGAAATCAAAAAGTTCAATTACAAATCCACGTTCATTTGGTCTTTCACTGAAATTGAATTATTTTATGAACAATAAGTTCATAGGTAGTCTGCAAAGTTATACAGTTAGACACAGTCCACACAGTCTCAGTCACCAACTTCTATATTGTTGGGACATGACTTTTTAGACCCTAACTAAATATAATTAATTTTTTATTACATGATTCAATGAACTGCTATTAATATGGATAAACTCACTTGTTCCTCAATGTGATAACCAGGAAATATTAATATTTATTTTTCTAAATAACATCATATTCCAACTGGGAATAGGACAGAGGTTATAATAAAACTAGTTCAGTAGGTCTTCCATTACTGTTTTCTCTAGATGACTTTAAGAAAAAATTCAAATTTATATTTGTGTTTTATGTTTGTCTTGATTTTTCTCCTTCTCTTCTTCTATTTTCTCTCTGAATAGCACATGTCCTTTACTATCTATATGTTGCTCTTCCATCTGTCCATTATCTAAAGTCCTGCCTTGCAATAGTCATTCGCTCTCCTGGTCAGCACTATCTTCTGCTGCCCAAGTTCCTGAAGCAGTTTTCCACAGCTGTAGCATCATGATGATACTCAGTTCTCCAGCTAGAACAGGCAGAGTGCTTTCCCTGTGTTTAAATATATAACTATATTGTCTGCTAAATGAGTATTCCCACCAGCTAACTTTCCAAACTCCTGGTATTCGTTCCTTTTACTTATTGTTTCATTCACTGTCAAGTTTTCAGTCACGTGATTGTCCTTTTATACACCTAGAGAGGAAAATGATTTTCCACTAGCATTCTTGCTTAATTTCTTAGTTTTAATGGTAAATCTGTGACATTCGGGTTCATTGCTAGGTCTGTCTTGGACTGTAGAGCCACATGAGAACCTTTTCCCCATGTATAGGCTGTATGTAACCCCTGGTTAATGGCAGTGTCGCTGCCTCTAACCTAGGAAAGTATACTCGTTGCAAAGAGTGACAAGAGTCTATGATGAAAAATAAATAATACAGCCATTCCAGGTAATATCTAGAAGCTGCACTGAAATATGTAGGTTTCACACCTACATAATTATTGTTTACCTATCTGCCCCCATCACTGGCTCAGGAATCCAATGGCCATTGTTTCTTCTGAGTTTTTCAATATGCTTTGATGAGAAAGAAAAAAAAAATTCTTTGCATTAAAAAAAAAAGAGAAATCAGTGCTGTGGTTTGCACAGAAGAGTCCAAATACAGCGTATCTCCCCCCCCTCCTCCTTTTATTAGTTTCAAACCACCTGTTTCACAAAGCAGACATAAGCCTCATCTGGCATCTCACTATAGTGTACTGTGTTTGATATTTTATGAACAAGTTTGCCATTCAGCTGCCCTCTAATCGTTACTGCAAGTGTACATTTCTTCAAACAAATGGGGCATTTTACAGGGACACCATGCTGCATCAGCTATCAATTTTGTAGCTGCAGACATTCACACAAAATTGTCAAAGAACTCAGTTCTGTTGCTTCTAGAATGAACATAATTCTTTTTCTCTTTAGTCACTGTTATCATGAGAATTGGAGGGCAGGGAAAGAAGATTCAATAAAGTCCTGGTGGGTGCTAGGGAACCTAGCCATATAAGTAAACTAACAGCAGATCACAACAACGTAGTAAGGAAAAAAAAATACTTACTGCTACTCAGACACATGGCATGATCTTCTCGAATGTTTGCACCATTAGCTACACTGCATATTCATACACACATTCTCTAAAGAGGCCACAAGATAATCCTAATAGCACGTTATGAGAAAGGCAACTAATGCTAATAGAACTAACGTTCAATTTTATAAGCCAATTGAACATAAACATATGATAACCATCATTTAAGATAATTCTGTTCATTAATAATTCTGATCCAAAGCACTCAACATTTGTTTCCATTAAAAGTAGGAAAGTAATTGTTAATCAGGTACTTTTAATTATGAATTTTAGCACGTACTGTGTATTCTAAAACAATATTTCCAGTCACCCTGGAACCTTTTGTTAATTCCAGTCAAACATACTGCAAAATTTCTGGTAGTCTAAGAATGTTGTATGTGAACTTATAGCAACCATGTTCTCCTTTCACATCAGATCCAGGCTACACTTAACTTCCTCTCTTTGTTTGCAGAGAGTGAGGCATCTGCCATTTCTCATGAAAGTATACTTGTTTCCACAGAAGAAGGGAAGTATCTTAATAGCCACAATAATCCAGAAAAGTATTAGATTAAGGTAGCCAAAGACATGGGGAAATACCTACAGGAAATACAGGTGCTTAGGAGCAGGATGCTATGACTGTTAGTTGTCTCCGTGTGGGCCCATATAACATCAGTATGGCTAGAGCTGAGCCAAAGCTAATAAATCTGGCTAATCACGAGCTGACTCTTTTGGAGTATTACTCATGTCTCTGCACCGTGCTTTTCAACACACTGGTTCTGAAGGAACATTGAATTCTTTGCAGGTTTGCCACCATGAAGCAAGCAAATAGTCCTTCTGGACCCCGATCACTCAGAGGCATGACTCAAACACCTCATCTGCTCGTCAGTCCAGTACAGAGCCAGATCTAGCAAACTTTGATGCTCACTTGCTGACTGTGCAAAGGCATAGCTCCAGTTTTATGGGCAGAGACAGCTGAAGGCTGCAGACATTAAAGAATTAAAGGTTGCCGTGGTTCTGAAGCAGTTCAGCTGCTTTACATGGAAGTGATCCTGGGAAAAGGGCAGCACTGGATAAATCTCATTTGTGGATAAACTTACTAAATATTTTAACCTTAGTGAAACAAGTCTAACAGAAGGATCTAAGGGTGAACTACTTCAGTTCGTCTGTTACCTGTTATCAGATATGGTGTCCTTAGAAATGGGAATTAAGGGTTCAAATTCCCATCACAACAGGAGAGAGTAGAAACTGGGTTTCCAAGTCATGTGGAATGTCTCTTAAGCCAGAGAATAATAAGAGCACATACTATCTTGATGATAAAAGTTCTAATTTACTTTTTTATTCCTTAGCAATCCACTTGGCGTTCTCTAGGTTTTAGCCAGAAAGACAAGAAATTATACTTTGGGAAAGCAGCGATTACTTGCTTTTATCACTAAACTAGCTAACTAAAACAAACAAACAAATCTCATACCAAAACAAACCAAAATCAAATACATCTCCTTTCTAGAATATTTACCTGGTCAAACTTTTTACTAAGTTTGAATGTTTAAGTCAAGTTAGTTCGTAAACTTTTGCAGGGAAGAAGAGAAAGGAAAAGTTTTGTTATTATTTTTTATTATTTTAATAGAATCTGCATACCTTAACCTACCTAGCCATTTTTCACATGCTCCAATATTCACAAACAAGTAAATACTTGCAAGCCTAACATATACTTGGTGTCCTTTATGAATAAGTATCAGATTCCTAATTAGCCATTCTTAATTCTCTCATCAATTCAAGGATGAGTTTCCTCCATATATTTATTTCACAAATTGTGTGAAAAACCCTCTACCTAGCATGGGTATCATGGTCACAAACTTCATAGTCTTCATTTTAACATACATACATGTAGATGGATGTTTGTGAAAAAGTTTGACAACTGAAGCAATTCTTAGAAGTCCATACACAACAGTCAATACCTTCAAATCATGGGCTTCTTTCCTCTCACCCAGGTTTGTTCTCTGTGAACCACTACAAGAAAGAATGTCTTACCTCACAAAGCCCCTGCTATTTTTGGACAAATGACTTGGCCATCTGTTTTCTATGGAATTAAAATCTGAGCTTTGTTCGTATTCACCAAAAATTCAACAGCCCCTGTCCTTCTCCAAACTGTGGCTCTCATATCTTTCAGTCAATCCATCAGCCTACAAATTATCCTATGCAAATGCGTACAGACATATAAACACAAACCAACAGACCTACATCCACAAAACCAGGCAGAAACAAAGGTGCACTGAGAAGAATCCTCATGATGCTCTCAACAGAAAAAGATGACGTGCACCCCATATGGATATTCCAGGAAAACTGTCTGTATCCATGTATTAGCCACTCAGATATGAGACACAGAAATTATTCTTTAATGTTTAGACTGGCATCCCTAAGGATAGCTAGACAGGCTAAATATAACATTTCACCTGCCTGACAAAGTGAAGCAAAGTATGTTTATGAAAGACAGCACTTTAAAAGAAAAGCAATGAAGTGTTCACTCAAAAGATGAAAATAATTTTTATACAATGAATCTTCTTTGATCCAAAGAGTAGGATATCCTACTCTAGTAGATTTATTATTGTTATGACACCTTTAATTTTAACTTAAAATTTAATTTCACAATTTCAAATTAGCATCAGTATTTTGCAGATATTTTCCCTCTGCATCTTTATTTATCAGACATATTCCTTTCAATTTCAATTTCGCATTTTGGCTGGAATTAGTATTTCAGCAATGAGACATAAAAAAATCATTACTTTACTGCTATGGAAACTTCCAGTAGGAACATAAAACAGTCAACAGTTTTTTATAAAGCGTTTTAATATGTGGATGCCTTAAAATTATGCGGCTATTAATGAAGACACTACAGAGCTTAAAATGCAGGATCTGGTGTACATACATTCATCTTCTGATTCCAAGGGTAAAGCAATAACAGTAATAATATCTATTTCATATATGATAATGATTATATTTTCATACCTTTGTTTCTTAAATGCAACTTGCTATAAACATGTTTTTTTTGGAGTGTAGTAGGATAGACAACATGTGGTAAGATTATACTAGCAATTACCAAGCATTGATCAAGTTAAAGGTCTATACACATTTTAAAAGTCATCATTCACAAATGACAACATTTTAAAGATCTTCTATTACTCAGATTAAGAAAATCATTAAATTATTGAATAATTCAGGTTGGAAGGGCCCTAAGGAGGTCATCTAGAAAGAAAGATACCTTCACTTTTTTCTTCAAAGTTTAGGCAGAGATATTTGAGAATGAAATTGTATTTACAAATCCTGTTAGAATGGTGGAACACTCTCTTTCCTGGTTTATTCTCAATTTGCTCCTTTCATAACATTATTTGAACTCAACTCTAAATTCTTCCTAAAAGTATAATTCAGCATTGTTCACCAGACTTTCTTACAGAATATAACCCCTCATTCTTCTTCTCTAGATACAATTATTGCATCCAATATATACATATAGTAATACAGACATACTATTGTGTATTGTGCAAAATAAATGAGAGATTGTGCTTCTGTTTAAGATGAAATAGAAAATTCCCTTTGGCTTCTCAACTTGGTTTGTTTCTTAGGATCATTTGATATTTTCTACTTGTTTGGAAATGATCTCTGCCTCTTAGCCTGTAGGTGGTCTCTGAGAAGCAAACAGAGTCTAGAATCATAGAATCATAGAATGGTTTGGGTTGGAAGGGATCTTTAAAGGTCATCTAGTCCAACCCCCCTGCAAAGAGCAGGAACATTTCCAACTACATTAGGTTGCTCAGAGCCTCATCCAACCTGGCCTTGAGTGCTTCCAGGGATGGGCCATCTACCACCTCTTTGGGAAACCTGTTCCAGTGTTCCACTACCTTCATTGTAAATTTTTTTTTCGTGGTGTCTAGTCTGAATCTGCCTCTTTCTATTTTAAAACCATTACCCCTTGTCCTATCACAATAGGCCCCATCTTTCCTATAATCTCCCTTTAGGTACTGGAAGGCTGCTATAATGTCTCCCTGCAGCTTCCTCCTCTCCAGGCTGAAAAGGCTGGTTATCCTGCAGCTTTTCTTTCTGAGAACGAAACTCTCTATCTATAAGCATATCTTCTTGAGATAACTCTTCTACAACTCTAAATCTTCATATTTTAGTCAAATCTGGTTGACAATCAGTTTCTGAAGTTATGAGTGGTCATATGTCATCAGAAATTGAAAACATAAACACACATTCTGATAATCCCAACAATTTAACTTTGGCTGTCAGATCAGGGTTTACACATATAAAGTCAAATTGGAGCTGCATCCTGAGGCTTTGCTTGTTCCCAGAAAAATACCTCAGGAAAGCAACCTGAAAGCTGGATGAGAACGGAAGTTCAACAATCTACATAGTACTGTCTCTCTTGCAGAATGAAATGAGGGCTGTTATCTGATGTGACGCTCGAGATAAAGAGCCTTGCTGAGAATGCAAGATGCATTTCTTTCCACTAAAACAATAATTATGCCCAGATACTCTGTTTGGGAACCCAATTTCACCTCTCCACTGGATGTTTGAACATACGCAGTCTCAGTAAACTCTGCACCATATTCTGCATTGTGGTCCATAGCGTTATGCAGAATAGCCAAAGATAGTCTGCTGCTGCTGAGGAGATGTATATACAGGAGGATTCATGGTTATAGCCTGCAGGCAAGAAAACTATTCATGGTTATAGCCTGCAGGCAAGAAAACTACATTAAGAGTAAAGAGTGCCATTTAAACCTTAAGACTGCTGAAGTAAACTGACTTTAAAGAGCTGGTTGAGGGTTATGGTTATAAAGATGTAACTTAATGATATTTTTCCTAAAGTAATTGCATCTTTTGCATCTTATTTCTGTCATCTTTCCCAACTCATTTCCGTTTACTTCATAAGACTCTATAAATGCTCTATAAATGATTCTGGTAATTCAGTAAAAGCTAAATCTTGAGGCATGTAAAGCCTGAGTACTTATCCCTTGATACAAGCTTCTGGCAGAAATGATTTCAATATAACCTTTTTTTTTTTTTTTTTTTTCCAAGAGCAATGTGTAAACCAAATAAAATCTCAGGAATATTCAGCGTCTTGATGGAAAAGTAGTAGTACTTTTCTCAGATAAATTGAAATTTATCAATTTATCAACAGCTCTAAATTAAGTATCCACAGGATGCCTCTGGTTCCATTCAATGATAAGGCTCTCCATGGACTAAATTCCTCAGCATCCAATGTTCACCTTTCTTGGGAGACTGTGTGGGATGGCTCTTTGTGTGATTCAGTACATTTGCTCCTACTTTATTCTTGAAAATAAATAGTTTTTGTTGAAGCAGATGGGTATTTGAAATGTCACTTACATAAACATGCCCCCACAATATGCTTTCTTTATGCTTTAGAAAAAAAAAAGACAACAAACTGCACATGACAAACCCAAACGAAAATACCAACCACCAAACACACACATATCACATGCTAGGTCTGAAAACTTCCCTTTCTTCTGGCTCACCCTGTGCAGGGATGCCCTGCTGCATAAAATGAGCATTAAATAGAGGCTGGGAAGAAAGCTGAGGAACTTCAACACCAATTGTAACAAGCTTCATTTTCCTACAAGCTCGGAGTGCAAAAAACTCTGGGATGCTGGAGGTTAGGCAGATTGCAAGGGTCAATAGTGAGGTTGTCTTCCACAGCAGAGCTCTCGGAGTCCTACCAGCTAGGTAAATTAGTTCCCAGGTTGTCCTTGAGAGCATTCTCCAGAACTGCAACTCCAAAATGTGGGGAGCAACTAGTGCAATCACTGATCTGCAGTGTTAAGTTTTCACGGATTTTCACTTTTCTCTCTGTCCTAAAGAAAAAGCAATTAAGAGCGTACAGGTTCCTTTGTCTGAGTGAAATTTGTCTCTTGCTTTTTTTGGTTCTTTTTTTTTTCCTTTTTTTTTTTTTTTTTGGGGTATTCACGCTTTTCCAGAACAACCTTGTTTCTCTGCTTTCTTTTTTTCCCCCCGTAAAACCTGTCCTTCCTTATTTATGTATGTATTTATTGGTAGTTACACTTTGAAGGAAAAAGAACAGACTACAAGATGGAGCATTTCCATTCTCTGAGAACACGGGAATCACAGGAGACTTGCTTCTACAACATCTTGGACCATGCATTTGGTGCTGTGGAAAGACTCCTTATTTTACCATTGTTTGGGAAGGGCAGTGCCAACTTGCTCAAAAATCAGCAGAGTTAATGAAGATCTTTGTCCTTCCAGTGTTTATAAAGATGTGGTTTCAGAAATGGGGCTGTAGTGGGGGCAGTAATGGGACATTTTTTCATAACATACATTACTGCCGTGCTGGAAAGATTTTTGGGCAATAAAGACAAGGAAATAAATTCTAGTGTCTTCTCATACTCTCTTGACAGCAATGCTATCATATCATGCATGGATTTCTTCTTTAGCAGCACTCCTTCTTCACTTCCAGTGGCTGACACAAGCTGTTGTTCCGACTTGTTGTATCAAAGACTACAAATATCCCTTGCAGGATACATCCTTTCAGAATGTTTGCCCTTAAAGAGGGAGGGAGGGGAGTCAGATGAGCTGGGGCTGTGTGAGCACTGCAGGGCAAAGAGTCCTGAGGTATGGCTCTGTAGATAGCCATGATGGGAGGTGGTTTAGGGCTCCTACACAGGTAAATTTCAGATGTTAGAGTTGCAGAAGTGACATTGATACAGAAAAGTTACATTTGCTGATGACATAAATCCCATAGTTCATTTACATTGCAAAATGTATTGTTTTGCAAAAATTATGATGGAATGGATAGCTTATAACAGAAATTTTTAAGCATTTGCTACTTTTATTATTTTTAGTAGAGGTTGGACTTTGTGTTATAGAATGTAAGCAATTCTACATATTTCTCTAAAATTGTTTTCCCTGTTTGAAAAAAAATATTGAGTTATAGATACCCTTTGGATATTTTTTCCTCCTTGTTCTCAATTTCCTTTCCTTCCTTTCCCAAGGTGGATTTTTACTTTGTATTTTAATCATCAGGGCTTAAAGAATAACATATAATAAAAAATAGATTTGTTTGCTAACAATATATGGGCATCCTATCCCAGGGCAACAACCTATAAAATAATTGCAGTGTGGTTCACCATTGGAGTATACTGAAGCTACACAAACTAATGAATTTCCTTTAGTGCTTTAGAGGAAAATAATTACAAGATTCGGCACTGAATTAATGCTACAATCTTAATCATCTCACATCCACCGTAAGGTAATCTTGTCTCAATTATAGATCCAGCTGGAAATGGCTTGAAAGCTAGATTGCTCTTCTGGTCTTTCTTGGCTAAGAGTTGGAAGAGAAATGTCTTGACAGCATTATTAATAGAAGCATTAGTAACATTAAAATGCAGACTACGTAACACTGCACATGCCACATACAATGCTGCACCGTTTTGACTTAAATCCATGTTTTGAAGTAACCATGAAATGCTTTTATTTCATTCTCATCAAGACTGAGAATTAAATTTCATACTTAATATGTGAGTGCTTTAGTAGTTTAAGGGTGATCTAGCTAAAATGCAATGTTATACTGGGTATTCCAGAGATTCTTAAAAATCAGAGCATTATCCAAACTTGAAACATTTGAAATTCTTAGTATTGGCATTTTGCAAGGCAAATTCAATGAAACATACAATCTTCCTGAAGTACTTTTTCAGTAAATTATCAGTTTCCACATCCAAGCAATGTCATCAGAAAATTCCCAGGATATCTTGCAGCTCTTTGTGTTAATGAAGGAAGGACATGAATTGAGTTCAGTGTCAGTGCTCATTTCTCCCTTAGATGTTTCTCAAAACAAAGTAGTAGTATCTACCCATACTACTCCTTCCTGAAACAAAAAGTGTAAGTTTCTAATAAGTTGATTATTGTAATTTGTTGTAGTCTGACTTAAATAAGTATTTTACCTTGGTAATTCAGTCAAAATTCTGCTACTCAAAGCCAAAGTATTTCTTTTGTTATGTCTAATGACTTTACAGTAGCTGCACATTATTTATTTTATAATCTTCCAAAAGTTTGTTTCTAGCCTTTGAGATCTTGTAGCACACCCTTGGTCATGGTATCTTTCTGTTATTGTCTTTTTCCTTGCTACTCTTCTGAGCCTTAAGACTTGATACCTCTTCCTGATCTTCATTTCTCTCTCACATTTTTAAAAATAGGTTGCAAAGCCTACTCAACTAAGATATTAATATGTCTTAAGATTTTGAGTTTTTCAATACTCAGAAGTCAAAGTCACTTCAGAATCATGAAGCTTGACCGTTCAGTCTTCAGGTCCAGAACCATATTTTTCCTACATTTTCTCTATAGGAGACCTCTGTCATTCACTGGGCAGGCTGCAAGGCACTCATCTTTTGAGCAATAATGGAACATCGTCATCCACTTCTTAATTTTTCTTTTGCATATCTCCATTTCATATATGTATGAAATTCTATCAAAATCTTTTATTTTTTCAGAATTACACACAATGAAAAAGCTTAGGTACTTCACAATCAATTCCTTTATCTGTGCAGAACGTTTGTTATGTTGGGCAAATCCCATTTTTAATAAAAGCATGGGCTACATGGGGCCAGCTCTCTGCTGTTAGTCAATGTGTGCACTTTGGAGGCTTAGGTTAGGGTGACTTCAAAAGTCTTTGCATTATACCTCTTCTGTGTGTTCAAGCTTGGCTGTGTTGTGAGTGCCTGGCTTTTAGGAAATTGAGCTACAGGGTTTAAAGTTGAATCTTCAGACCACAAATGTGCTACAATACTGACTACTTTTTCAGTCTGAGGTGACTGCAACATAGTGTGAATGTACATAAGCTAGCTTTCAGGGAGCTAGCCCACCTCTGGGTATCCGTCTATTGCAGCAGCAGGAAGCACAGTTTGGCATCATCATGTTGTCAGGACTGGTGCCAAATGCTTGACCTCTGGAAAGCTGAGAAAAGACTAGCAACCTGTGTTGGAAAAGACTAAGCCATATGTTTAATGAGCCTGTTTCACAACATTTACTGACTGAAGAAGAAAATCACACAGCCCACAAATACATGGATCTGGGAAGCAGTAATTTATCAGGGACATCACCTAGAACTGGAGATCAGGCTGGGGTTAGGATGAGTAATCTTTTTGAACCGATTTTCTCCCTTCCCCACTCCTATTGGTGAATGACAGGCTTTCCTTGTTCTTCATTCAGTCTTAGGTTGTCCTAATTTGCTTCTCTTATCTCAGCTCCATTGCAAATAATGCTGATCTTTACTGTAGAGAGGGAATTTACCATTTCTGGGTAGCGTTACCCTTTTCCTCCTTAGCCCAGTCTTCCTTTCCCAAGAAGAAACACTGTGCAGGAGGTTTCTTTTGTTTTAAGAAGAGTTGAAACCATTCCTTTTAACCAATTTTGAACCTTTTTTTCAGCCAATTCAAAACCTAATCCTTTTTCATAAAGTCTTTTCACTTTTTCAATAAATCATTATTTACTTTTTCTTTAGTAGTTTGCTGTGAAAATGCTGACAAACTTCAGCGGACTTAACTCAGAATCTTATAACATCAAGCATGATGCAAACCAAAAGGGTGACAGAACGATCAGCCATGCTTACAGCTGCAGGTTAAGGGGCATATTGATTTGGAGGTGCTGACTGCAGCATAGCGTAAATTCACTCAAGCTAGCTGTCAACTAGCTAACTCACATACAGGTTATAGTCCAGCTATAAGATCAGAGACCTCAAATCAAGGTCACCATGCCCGCATGACAGCCTTAGCTGACTGACTACTTGTGAGCTGCATAAAGTCTGAGAAAGCTTCTTGGCTATAACTGTAGCTACCTAGTATCCCAGTTCAGTAAGTGACATATCACACAGAATGATCAGCAGTTTTGCATATAAATCTAGGCTACCTGTGAGACAAGAGTTTGATTTTGTGCTTAAAGAAATCAGTTTATCACTTTTTAAGTTAGTTAATCATAATTTTTCTTTCGGTGTATACAGAAATAGAGCAGAAAAGTATATACAGAAACATTTAAAATTAAGCTGAAAAGATGAGAGTTTGATGTACAGAATTTTCTCCATTTAAGGAGGCTTTTAAAATGCATGCAGACTAATCTTGGTCTACTTGCAACTTTTTAAAATTTCCAGAATTCCTTAAATGTAAAAGTCATTAATATTAATACAGGTTCCTAAGACATTTCTTCTTCATTTGTGCAATTGAACTTAGAAAAAAAAAATCAAAGTGATAAGTATTTTTACTGTGACTAAATGAAAAATTAAGATATAAAATGGTGGGGAAAAAAACCTGGGAAGTAATTATATTTTTTCTTTGGTTTTTTTTTTTTTCAAATTTTGGGGTTGTTTTGTTTTGTTTTTGTTTTGTTTTTATTTTGTTTGGATTTTAATAATTGGAGCAATATTTTTTAAAAAGAGAAAGAAATGCCTTGAGCTTTACTTACCCCTCTTGAATTAAGGATCTGAACTGTCCCCAAATTTCCAAGATTTACTCTCACTCTAAAAATGACAATTGACTTTCGGATTTAGCAGAGTTTATCCATCATATAATGATAAAAGATTTTTTTCCTACTGTTTTCTCCTTATTGAGTTTCTTCTGCCTCTCCCTTCATTTTCTCTTCTTCAACTGGTACTTCTCTGGAATTAGGGTCATTCACACGGCCCCTAGATGAGGACAACCTTTGCGGGGGAGAGATATGTCAGCAGTAGTAAGGAATAGCTATGGCTGCAGTATACTATACTCCAACTATTCTCAATTCATGTATGGTTACTATTAAAAGCAGGACTGTGTGTATGTGCATATGTATGTCTAAGCCTGGGCAGCCTTCAGGCTACAGCTAAAAGAAGAACCAGAGACTTCTAATGGTTCCTATGTCTGCAGAGAACTTTGTTCAGTCCATGTGACACTTTGGGCAGACAACCTAAACTGCTTCTTTTTTATTGATAACTGTGATCTGGCATCTGAAAGTCAAGTATAGTCCTGCTTCTCTTCTTCATACACTAGAAATATTTCTCTGTGTAAATTCTGGAATGATTTAATTTGCAAATGAATTTGTCAAGAAACAGGTTCATATTCCTCTTGGTTGGAATTTAACTTCATTCTTTACCTATAGCACAAAAAATAGTTTTGGTAGAATGTTTAAATAATTTATTTCCCATATAATTTTCATATAAATTCATTTCCAGGATATCAGAACATTTATTAGTTTTAAATAAGAATTAGGTCATAATTTTTTTTTTTTCCCCAGAGATAAGACTCATACTTAGTAGCGTATATTCTTTTCTGTTTTTACAAATACATACAGAAATACTTATTTAAAGAAACCTAAGTTAAATAAATGAGAATGTCTTGTTTTCTGGGCTAATTTATAACCTAATATTATAATGGACCTTAAGAAAGCTTGTTCTCTGTCTCGCAGGATAGCTTTAATCTCATTGTAGAGAGTTTTCATTGTGCCTACAGATTTATCCTTCAGGTCATAGTCTTCAATCTAGAGCTTTAGGTAAATTTCATATATTGACAAACACTGCAAAGATAACAACCTTGAACCAAAATCTCTCTAAGTTATTTTAACAGTGAGAGATGTCGATAGGCATTTTTGAAAATTTTGTAGGGCACTGAGAAAATTAGCCCTGTAACTCATTTAAATAAGTGTGAAATAGAATTGAATCAACTCTGGCACCTCTGAGAAAATCTTTCTTTGGACCTGCGTTTGCTATTTAATGCCTAAATAAATTGGAAAACCTGACCTTTGGATCTTGAGGTCAACTCAACAATGTGTGTAAGTGCAGCATATAGAAATCAGATTTGGCATCCTTGTAATACTCTGTTGGTGAAGAAATCATAGTAAGATGAACTTGATGAGGTAACTCATGTCTGTGCACATTAGTATGCTATTTATTATTGCTTTTAATATGGGATTATCAGTAAAATATCTTTTGTTTTGAGTGGCAGTGATAGAAAAGCAAAGGTAAAATAGTATCATGCTACTGTCTTTCAGATACTTTTGCCTCACTTTTCTTAATGACTTCCACAAGTTTGAAGCATTTTTTGTGGAACTTGGAAGCATAATATTTAAGAAAAATTTTGTGTAATAATCTAAAAGCTCAGATTTTATCTGTGAATTTGAAAAACAATTGAGAGTATATAAGAAAAGTGTTGTTAGAATACCATCCAGAGAGACCTGGACAAGCTCGAGAAGTGGGCTCATGCAAACCTCATGAGGTTCAATATGACCAAGTGCAAGGTCCTGCACCTGGGTTGGGGCAACCCCCAGTATCAATTCAGGCTGGGGAATGAAGGGATTGAGACCAGCCCTGTTGAGAAAGACTTGGGGGTACTGGTGGATGAAAATCTCAACATGAGCCGTCAATGTGCACTCGCAGCCCAGAAGGCCAGTTGTATCCTGGGCTGCACCAAAAGAAGCATGGCCAGCAGGTCAAGGGAGATGATTGTGCTCCTCTACTCTGCTCTTGTGAGACCTCACCTGGAGTACTGCGTCCAGCTCTGGAGGCCTCAGCACAGGAAAGACATGGACCTTTTGGAGCAGATCTGGAGGAGGGCCATGAAGATAATCAGAGGGCTGGAGCACCTCTCCTGTGAAGAAAGGCTGAGAGAGTTGGGGCTGTTCAGCCTGGAGAAGAGGAGGCTCCAGGGAGACCTTTTTGCAGAAAGATGGGGACAAACTTTTTTAGCAGGGCCTGTAGCAATAGGACAAGGGGTAGTGGTTTAGATTTAAACAAGGGTAGATTTAGACTAGACATAAGGAAAAAAAAAATTACGATGAAGGTGGTGAACCACTGGAACAGGTTATCCAGAGAGGTGGTAGATGCCTGGAGACGTTCAAGGTCAGACTGGATGGGGCTCTGAGCAACCTGATCTAGCTGAAGGTGTCCTTGCTCCTTGCAGGGAGTGTTGGACTAAATGACCTTTAAAGGTCCCTTCCAACCGAAATCTTTCTGTGATTCTGTGATTCTATGATAGTGCTACCAACCAAATCAAATATTGCCCTTAGGCTACATAGCCAAATGTTTTTAGCAATGTGTTTTACTGCTTTTAGATACAACCTCTGTCTTTTTTAGAAAAGCTGCATGTATAAAAACAAGTATCTGCACACTGATCAAGATGGTATAGGAAACTGAGTGGCAGTGT
>JAAGAY010148354.1:14301-28138 GCA_011801015.1 Ardeotis arabs
TAAAAAGGCGCGGCGTGGGCGTGGCCTGGGCAGTGCGGGGCGGGCTGCGGGGAGGGTGGGAGCGGGGCTTAAGGGCGTGGAGGGGGGGAAGGGGCCGCCCCGCCGCCGCCCCCGGCCCCAAACCGCGTTAAACCCCCGCGGGCAGCGGGCACGGCCCCCGCTGGGGCGGCTCTTGCGTAACGGCAGTGTCCTGCCTTGGCCCGGCCCGGCCCGGCCCGGCCCGGCCTGGCCCCTCCTCCGCCGGCCGGCGTTGTGTAACCGGGCACCGCGGGGCCAGCGGCCGGGTCAGCCCCCGCCGCCGGGAGGAGCCGGGTGCCGGGCCCGCTGCGCCCCGCGGGGAAGGAGGTAAAGCCGGAGCGCGGGCGCTGGCAGCCGTGGCGGGGGCGTGGGGCCGGGGCCGCTCGACCCCCGGCCGCGGCGGGGTTGGGGCCGGGGCCCGAGCCCCCTTCCCCGGCCGAGCCCCCGCACGGGTGGTTTTGGGGATCTTTTCCTGGTGCGGCTTAAAATGCCCTTTTCTGGTATGAAGCGCTATATAGAGCGCTTTATTTATCTCCTGGGCTGCTAGAACAAGAGAAATAACACAGAAGTGTCGGACCGACAGCAGCCTCGGGTGCGGCTCGATGTGGAGACGGGGATTATGTAACCCAGTTTATGCAAACAATGCATTCTTAAATCCCAGTTAAGGAATTGCTCTCGAGCCTGTCAAATCGGCATACCGTTAAATAACGTAGCGGTGACAATTCTTCCGCTCCAAAAGCCCAACGCGCCCTTTCAGAGGGCAGGGGCCAGGCTGCTTTTCCCTAAAGCTTTACGACGGCACTACTGTCGCTCCTCGGCCGCGGAGAACGTCTGGGGTGCGACTTAACTGGGCAATGGACAGTACCCGCAGAGGAAATTAAACTTAAAAAGTTTTGCTTCCCAGCTCCCAGGCCTCAGTCCCAGCGTGCCCCGTCTTGCTCTGCGGTCGGAGGGTGTGAGCCAGCTGCGATCCTCCTCCTCCTCCTCTCAGGAATTACACAAAAGCTTTGAACTGCTCAACCCATCTGGTGCAGAATCCACCTCGATGTGGATTTTTATGGTGTTTAGAAGTGTTTAAACCTGGGTGACTCATTTCCCAGCGCTTGCAGGAACAGGAGCGGCACAGGTGGATTCGGATGGTGATGCTCTGACGACCGCTGCGTCCCTCCAGCAGATCCCTGCCTGCAGATAGGAATGCCCACCGGTGGGAGAGCCGCCATCAGCGAGGGTTTGGCGTTCTCTTTTCGGGGCAACGTGCTGTAAAGACCCCGGCGCGTCAGCCAGGTAGCCCTTGAGGTAAGGCCTGGTTGTCTGATTTGGGGTTTTCCCTGATTTCTGTCCTGGCGTACCCCTCCCAAAGCGTGGGGCCGCAGCAGGGGCGAGGTGTATTTTCAGCCCGCGCTGGTTGATGTTTTTGACGGACGGAGGTGACGCAGACGTGGCAGGGAGTCTGCCCGGCCTTGCTGGGTGAGAGGCCTCAAGCCACCAGTTCCTGGAGAGTTAGGAGAGTGAGGGTGGACAAATCCTAACACGGTGTCGATTGACAGACAGCGCCTGCTCTGCCTTCCCCCCCACCATCCCAGAGGATCATCCCCTTCCTCCTGACAGGGCAGGAGCATCCCACAGTGCAATCCTCTGGTGCTGAGCCACCGGCTCCTTTCCCAAACCACCCAGGCCCACGCCAGCGACCCCTCCCTCTTCATTCCCACCCAGAGGTGGGTCTCAGCTCCCACCCAGCCCTGACACCCCATCGGCTCTGGGCTCACTCCTTGCCCAGTGTGCCTCTGCCCCCTTTCCCGAAACCCCTGCTCCCCGCCAGCTCTGATTCCCCCAGTCCCCTGCACTGGGATCCCCAGAGCTGCCCCTAAACCAGGCCCCCTTCTAGCCCTGGCCTGGTGCCCCCCTGCCCTGCGCCCAGCCCCTGCCCTGCTGTGGCCCTGTGCCCCACGGCCGTGCCCCACTGGCCTTGCAGGGGATGCCACCGCTGGAAGGGCTGGGATGGGCCCCTTCCCCACCCCTCCAGGACACCCTGGCCTCAGGGGCGTCCCATGAACTGTGTGGGGCTGGGAGGCCCCAGGTTTGGGGTGGCCCCATGGGCCGTGTGGGGCTACGCAGCCCTGGGCTCAGAGCAGCCTTCTAGGCTGTGTGGGGCCACGGGGCACGGGGCTCGGGGTGGCCCTGCAGACCCTGTGGGGCCACAGGGCTTGGGATGGCCCCAAAGGCTGTGGGGGGCCGGGCAGCCCCCGACTCGGGGCAGCCCCTCGGCGAGCCTGCTGGTGCAGGCTGGTCCCGTGCTCCTGCCACGGGGTGCAGGGGACTCTTCTAGCGCCCTTTGCGTGGTTTGCTGCCCAAAAGTGCCAGCTGGGTGCTTCCCGGAGCGGGGAGAGGCGCCTCGTTTTTCCTGTTCTCCCAGGATGTGCGGGCGGGGCGGTGCCCGCGCCCAGGCGCAAGGCAGAGCACCCTCCAAAATCCAACCCCCCGCGCTCGGCCCGGGCACAAGGCAGAGCACCCCGCAAAATCCAACCCCTCACACTCGGCCTGGGCACAAGGCAGAGCACCCTCCAAAATCCAAGCCCCCGCGCTCGGCCCGGGCACAAGGCAGAGCACCCCGCAAAATCCAACCCCCCGCGCTCGGCTGCGCACGCTGCTGCCTGGCTCTCGCCAGCCTGTGAGTTCGCAGGGTTCGCTTTTTCGGGGCTTTGCAGCGGGTTGTGTCACGGCCTGGGAGCGCAGCTGGGTTTGTCTCCGTGCCCACGAGTGTTTTTGGGAACAGGGCAGGCTGGATCGTCTCTTAGGAGGCTGGTAACACTGGGAGGGTGTGAGCGGAGCGGTTTGGCTGGAAGGGCTGAACTGGATTAGAGATTCTTGTTTGGTTCTTCGCTAATCCCTAATCTCTTAATTCCCCTCTGGGTGGTAACGCTTGAAGTTGGAAGCGCATGTGGGCCCACCTCGAGGTGAGCGTGGGGCTTCCTCCCTTTTCCCCGGGAGGCAGCAAGCTGGGGAGATGCCGCCGGGCTTGGTCCAAACGCGAGGTGGCAGCTGGGCTCCTCCTGTCCCGTCGCTGCGCAGCTGTGGGGCCGTTTCCTGACCCTGCCCTGAGCCACCCCGGCCTGAGAGCGGAGCAGCCCTCTCCCCGGAGGAGGAAACACGCCGTGTCTTCCAGCTGTCTCCTGCTGAAGTCCAGCCGGGCGTTTTTGGCTCAGAGCAGCGCGGTGTCAGGGCTCTGGTGAGGTGAGGGCTCCTGCAGAGCCGTTCTCCCCGCAGCCCTTTGGGTACGAACGGAGGCAGAGCTCCTGGAAATCATCTTCTCGCTGCTGACTTACGGAGGGTTTGCTGATGGCCGTGTCTCTGGGGTCAGAAGATGTTTCTGCAGTAAATGGAGCCCTGGCAGCTCTGTCTGGTTTCATTTGTCCCTTCTGGCGAGGGCTATTGGGATGGGATTTAATTTAGGGATTTAATTTAAGGGCTTGAGTGACTCATTTGGGGAAGAAGCCGTTCTCTGGGGAGCAAGGTGGTGATACAGCTGCCAAGCGGTGGGACCTGACTGAGAAAAGCGCTTTGGTCCTGTTTCTGCTTTTTTCTCTCATTAAAACTTACTAAAAAGCAGAAATTTGCAGTAAAAAGAGCTGAGGGCTGCTTGGAGCTCCATTTCTAACTGTTAATTGACCTTATAATAGGGCTCGTGTATCCCAAAGCCAACGGTTCTCTTCCTCTTCTAGCAGATCCCAGGGGAACAGCCAGGATGCCGCATCGTACCATTCATCTTTTCCGGAAGGGGCTTCGACTTCACGACAACCCAACGCTGCTGGCCGCGCTGGAGTCCTCGGAGGCCGTCTACCCCGTCTACATCCTGGACAGAAAGTTCATGACGTCGGCGATGCACATAGGCGCCCTGCGGTGGCATTTTCTGCTGCAGTCCCTGGAAGATCTCCAGAAGAATTTGTGTCAGCTGGGCTCTTGCCTGCTGGTTATTCAAGGAGAGTACGAGACTGTTCTTAGGGATCACGTCCGGAAGTGGAATATCACGCAAGTGACTCTGGACGCGGAGATGGAACCATTTTACACGGAGATGGAGGCCACCATACGACGTCTGGGAGAAGAGCTGGGGTTTGAGGTGCTTTCTCTGGTGGGCCACAGTCTTTACGACACCAAACGGTAGGTTTGTTTCAGATTTAGCAAGCAGCAGGGAGAAAAGGCCAAGTATTTTGGGCTTTCTGGATCCTAACGTGTTCCTTTTGAGAAAACTGGACTGAGGTGAACGTGGCGCTGTTTGCTGAGACTTTTTGTGTGTTGCTCTGCTGGAAGTGACGGAAGAGATTCTGCAGAGGTGTGAGGGTGTTGGGCTGTGGTTTGAGCCTAAAGAGTTTGTGGTTTTTTCCTTTTGGGCGGTTTAATTCCCTTCAAAACTGATGTTGCTACTCTTAAACGGAGTGCAGGAAATTCCTTAACACATTTAAGAGGACTTTAATATAATTGATTGTGTCAGATTTGTGGTTAATCTTTCTCATCACGGATCCAAGCAGAGCTGAATGGGTGACGATGTTGAAATGAATAACAACTGGGAGGTGACCAGCGGCAGCTAAACCAGCCTCAGCCTCCAGCTTCCTTCTTGGTTTATATTATGGTGAAAAGATCTTTTTTTTTATTTATTTTTTTTTTTAATTTAGGATTTTGGACCTGAATGGTGGGACTCCCCCGCTGACATACAAGAGGTTCCTCCACATTCTCTCTCTGCTGGGTGACCCCGCAGTGCCTGTCCGAAACCTTACAGCAGAAGACTTCCAGTAAGTAACCCGCGGGCAGCAGGAAATGGCAGCTGCTTTTTCTCTGCCCAGGAGAGCCAGGGCCGAACGGTAACGGGCCGTTTCAGACGTGAGGTTGCATTGCTCATACGCACGGAGGGTTATGGATTGTACGCACGGAGGGGATGCGATTCTGCTGTCGGGACGGGGGCACAATCCCAAGGCTTTGCAAGGCACGCTGCGACAGACTGTTATGGAATGTAGGGGTTTAACAGAGGAAGGACTAAGGGATCACAGTCCTCTTCTCAAAGGCCTGCTCTGGCTTCCTCACACATCAGGGTTGAAGGCAGGCTGGTTTCATCCTGGGCTGCACCCCCAGCAGCGTGGGCAGCAGGGCGAGGGAGGGGATTCTGCCCCTCTGCTCCGCTCTGGTGAGACCCCCCCTGCAGCACTGCGTCCAGCTCTGGAGCCCCCAACATCAGAAGGACGTGGAGCTGTTGGAGAGGGTCCAGAGGAGGCCACGCAGATGATGAGAGGGCTGGAGCAGCTCTGCTGTGAGGCCAGGCTGAGAGAGCTGGGGCTGCTCAGCCTGGAGAAGAGGAGGCTCCGGGGAGACCTGAGAGCGGCTCCCAGTGCCCAAAGGGGGCTGCAGGAAAGATGGGGAGAGACTCTTCAGCCGGGCCTGGTGTGACAGAACAAGGGGTGATGGGTTCAAAATAGAAGGAGGCAGATTCAGATCAGATATTAGGAAAAAATTTTTTACGCTGAGGGTGGTGGAGCCCTGTCCCAGATCACCCAGACAGGCGGTGGATGCCCCATCCCTGGAACCATTCCAGGCCAGGTTGGCCGGGGCTCTGAGCAACCTGCTCTGGTTGGAGATGTCCCTGCTCCTGGCAGGGGGTTGGACTGGGTGGGCTTTGATGGTCCCTTCCAACCCAAACCACTCTGTGATCCTATGATGGGCGTTGGATGAACCCCTGTAGTTCGGTTTACGCAGGCAGTTTGGTGGCATTCCCATGCTGTTCCCTTTGGTTTTAAACCTTTTCTCCGCTCCCCTCTGTTGGATGGGAAGGAGGGACCGAGCTCCTGCCTCCCAGCCCTTGGGAAGCAGCTCAGAGTCAAGGATGTCTTCTGTTTGAGGAGAGGTCCGTGATCCAAAGGGAGGAGAGAGCTGGGGATGGGACTGCAGACACCTGGTACTTCTGCGTCAGGCGCCGCCTGCGCGACAGCTCTGTGTCGGTAACTTAGGCTTCGATCTTCCCAGCTTGGGAGAATCCTGTTAATTCCTGACTGTTGTCTTCAGATAGTGCCACGATAAGACCCCTGTAAGTGTTGGGATAGATCAGTTCCTGTATTTTTTTTATTTTTTTCTTTCATTGTTTTTTTTTTTTCCCCCCTTTTCCCCGTCATTTGTTTATTTGCACTTTCCAAATTAACGATGCTGAGAGATAAGTGGTTCACGTGCTTCCCAGCAGGCCTCTTACGCCAGTGCTCTGAGAGCTGCACTGGCCCCTTCTTCTGTAGGTGTCTGCAGCAGAGCTGAGCTCGGTTTTCCCAGGTAAGCAGAAAGATCTCTATAGATCTCGGAGTTAATCCGTGGTTTTCGGGAGCCTGCGTACCACTGACACTTCCCTCAGCCTCCTCTTCTGTGTTTTACAGGGGGGAAAGCCCATACCCTGGTGCTCTCCCAGCCTCGCAGGGGCAGAGGCCCTGGGGAAGCTGCTGCGGCTGCGGCAGAGATGTGGGGGGGCTGCTCGGAGGTGTGGGCTTGGGGAGCCCCCGCCTTGGTTAGGAAGGAGCCGCCGGGGAGGCGGCGCAGGATCTGCCTGCTTCCCTACAAAACCCGTCCCAGAGCGGCCTCTCCTCAGAGGCAGGGGAGCTGAGCGCCCTTTGGAGGCAGCACCAGGGCCCCATGATTTTGTTCAGGGTTTGGTGGGGCTCTTGCTGCCTCCCAGGGTGGGTGAGACGGCTGGGGAAGCTGGAGAGGAGATGGCCCCGAGCCTTACGGAGCGGATGGGAAGCGAGAGGGCTGTCGGAGCTGAGGGCTGCAGTGCTGAGCTGTGAGCGCTGTAATTTGGTGGGTCTGTTCCTTCCCCCCCGTTCAGGCTGGCGTTACCTGGGGCGGTTGCAGGATGAGCTCTGGTTTTCCCCAAGCCTGGGGTTTCTGGCCGTGCCACCACAGAGGAGATCTTGGCGTGTGCAATGGGCAGGGGTCTTCCTCCCTCTTCTGGCTCTGGTTCCCCCTTTGAGCGAGGCCTCTCTCCCGCATTAGGAGATGCAGGGCCTCTGACCCGGGCCTGGCGGAGCGTTACGGGGTGCCTCTCCCCGTGGATTTGAAGATACCCGCCGAGAGCCTGTCCCCCTGGAGAGGAGGGGAGACCGAAGGGCTGCAGCGCCTGGAGCGACACTTGACTGACCAGGTCAGCCTTGGTTTTACGCGGGTGGTGGTGTCCACCTTGCTCCTTTTATGTGTGGTTGTGTCTGGACCTCAGGAAACCGCTCAGCTCCAGCTCTAGCTGAGGTTTTCCTCACCGGGGCTCAGCTCTTGGCAGCCTCGGTGCTGGCTGCTTTTAAGCAGGTGCTTCACCCACTCCCAGTTTCCTAAAGCGGAAAAGTGCGGTGCTGTTGGACCGAGAGCGCTGTTCCCCGTGTTACAAAATCTCCTGGGGAGAGCAGAGCTTCACAGCACCCATGGGTGGGACGTGGCCTTGATGCTGGGCTTGGAGGAGGTCTGTGGATTCGGAGATCTTGGAAGAGGACGGCAGCCTGGTCTCAAGATTTTGTTCTCCTCGATGGTGGCATTTGTGGGAGGAAGGGCGGGGGGAGCATTTTGCAGGCGTGACATTGAGCAGGCCCCTGTGATGCAGAAGCCAATTCCCAAGGGGTTGTTTAGTTTTTTTTCCCCGTTCCGTTAGCTGGACGTGTGTCACCTTGAGCCTGGATTTCTGTTTTTGTTCTAGGGCTGGGTGGCAAGTTTTACCAAACCGAGAACAATCCCAAATTCGCTCCTTCCAAGCACCACGGGCCTGAGCCCCTATTTCAGCACGGGCTGCCTGTCGGTTCGCACCTTTTTTTACAGGCTGTCAAACATCTACGCTCAGGTAAGAGAACAACCGGTCACAGTTAACGGCCAGCGTGCCTGGCACGCGAGCCTAGGATTTAACGCTCGGATCCTCTCGGGAGAGACCTGGTGCAGCAGAAAATGCTGCTTTGCTGATGTCTTCTCACAGCGTCCTGTGAAAGACGTGAGTGGCTTTCTGCGTTGTGTGAAACGCCTCTGAACGTATACAGCTTTTCCCCGTCTGGTTTTAGAAATGTGAGAAACAGGGAGCAAGGAGACCTGCAAGCATCAGGAAAACCCTCCTGAAATTCAAGGGGTTAACCATTGGCCTGTTCAAGCAGTTCTGGGTTTAGAAATGACCTCTGTTCCTCTCAGACAAGTTTTAATGAGAGCAGAAGCCAAACCCAACTTCTTGAAAATGCGTTTGATTCTTAAGAATCAGTACGGTTGAAACCAACCCGAGAAAACCAAGGTCTCCCTGAGCCTCCTCCTTAAGGGTATCTCTTGATACCCTGAGCCACCTGCATTCAGGTGGCCGAGCAGTTTGTACGTTAACAGAGACACGTGTGGTTTAAGAAATCTGTGTGGCACCATTTTGGAAGGTAGGTGGAGAATATTTGAGGTAACGCTGAGGTCTATCAGAGTTCAGCTTTGCTTCTGGGCATATTTGCTTCAGATCTTTGATTTCTTTGGCTTCCGTGGTAAAGTGCCGTGAGGCCAGCAGTGCAGTTAGGCTAAGCTTTATTTTCTGGGCCTGACAATCACAAAATGTGTGAGACTGCAGTGGTGTATATGAACAGAAGCTTTCACTCTGTGTCTTGCAGGCCAAGCATCACTCTCTGCCCCCGGTGTCGCTCCAGGGGCAGCTCCTGTGGAGGGAATTCTTCTATACGGTGGCCTCGGCGACACCAAACTTCACCAGAATGGCCGGGAACCCCATCTGCCTTCAGATCAGCTGGTACCAGGATGCAGAGAGGCTCCACAGATGGAAAACGGTAACGGGCTGTGGCGCGGTTCAGAGTTTTCCCTCTCGCCCTGCGGCCTGTTTGAGGTGGGGCGTACAGCAAAGCGGTGTAACGAAGCGCGGATGTTTCTTTTCCGCTGCAGGCGCAGACCGGGTTCCCGTGGATCGACGCGATTATGACCCAGCTGCGCCAGGAAGGCTGGATCCATCACCTCGCTCGGCACGCTGTCGCCTGCTTCCTGACGCGGGGGGACCTTTGGATCAGCTGGGAAGAGGGCATGAAGGTTCACTTCTGGTTTTTTTTTTTGGTTTTCTCTGTTCTGGCTGGCCTTGAGAGACGCCTGCAAACCATGAGCCTGGCAGTGGGAGGTGGTACTGCAGAGCGGTGCTTCGTTACCGCGCCTCGCTAGAAATCTCAAGGTTTATGAAATCTCATGGTCTCTTGCTCCAGCCTGAGCCTTGCTCCGCTGGGTGCAGCGGTGAGCGGGCGTTCCCGACCCCAAGGCCTGATGATTTTTGGGTGATGAGGATACTGGAGACCTGCTCAGCCTGCAGCAGGCTTTGGGCTGCTCTGTCGCTGGGCTCTCCTCTAGCTTCCTCCTGGAGAACCTTCCCTGTGTGCCCTGTGAGAAGGGTGGCCCAGGCCAGCACAGAGCCAAGCTTAACCCTTCATCTCCCAGCCTGTTTGGGGTTTTTTTTTCCGCAAATGCAGCCATTTCAGGGGTGTTTCTCTCTCTCTTCCCATCCCTGAAGCGCAGGTGTTTGAAGAGCTGCTTTTAGACGCTGACTACAGCATCAACGCAGGCAACTGGATGTGGCTGTCGGCCAGCGCCTTCTTCCACCAGTACACGCGGATCTTCTGCCCCGTCCGCTTTGGGAAGCGCACGGACCCCGAGGGGCAGTACATTCGGTAGGGCGATGCGCGCTCCCGGTGCTTCCCTGGCTCCTCCTACAGCAGGAGCTGAGGAACTCGGTCCGTTTGAAACCCTGTGAAACAGGGCTCCCAGCAGTGATTTTATCTGACACGTAAGGACGTGGAGGCACAGAGAAGCAGGGGCGTACCCGTGGTAGCTGGGTGATGGCTGAGCAGCGTGCTGTACGGATTGGTGGGCATTTCTCAGCCCGGGTTTGATCACCGGGCTGACTGCTCTTTCCGAAGGACTTGAGTAAAACCGCACAGCTCCCCCGCTCCGGTCTGTGCTGTGTTTCTCAGGTTTGTAGGTCTGATTCATTTCAGACACTTCGGTTTTATTTCTCTGAGTGAGTCCTCTTTGCCTCAAAGTCTCAGTTTCCTCTCTGCTGATGGGCTTTCTCCTAAGCAGTGGGTGGGTTTACAGCTGACTGCGACAGGAGCAGGCTGTGCTGGTATCTGAGCAAACAAATCCCCACATTTGCTCTTCCCCACACCCCGTCTAGCTCTGCGTCTTGTCCAGGAGAAGCCTGGCTGACACACCTCAGTAAGGCAGAAAATGACTTTTCTGTTCTGTAAGATTTTTTCTTTTTTAGATTTAAAAAATTACTTTGGTTTTGAGATTTATTAAGGTTTAGGATGAAATGTCAGTGAAAAGGTAAAAAACCAAAATATTTTGGATGGAGAAAAACGGAAGTAATGTTTAAATCAACCCATTAATTCTTTGCTGTGAAGTGAGCTTTTGGAAGATATCACCCTATGGTTTCAGAACATAAACCCAGTTCTTTTGTGCAAAATGAATCAGAACTGTCCCAGGGATTGCGGTATCAGTGCGATCACCAAGAATTAATGTGGCACAGGTATTTATCTGCAGGATTATAAAAACCTGTATTGTTCCTGTTTTGCAGGAAATACTTGCCTGTACTAAAGAACTTTCCCTCCAAGTACATCTACGAGCCCTGGACAGCATCTGAGGAGGAGCAGAAGCAAGCAGGGTGCATCATAGGTAATTCAGACACCTTGCTAACGATTCTGCCGCTGCGCGCTGTCCGGAATAATTCCACGCGTGAGACGGAGGTGTCGCACTTCCAACACGAGTCATGCCTTTATCTTCTGAAAATGGGTGACTCCAGCAGTCCACCTTCTGCTGATTGTCCTTCAAAGTTTTTCACCCGAGTCTGATCTCGGAGTACAGATTTTTGCCTCCACTTCATTTCCTAAAACTATCGGATCGCTCTAAGTTGCTGCCTTTGCGTTTGTGTGCCTGGGGTGGTTGGCTGCCTTTAAATAGGATCTGAACAAACGGGGTGAAACGTCCTCGGTGGGTTCTGTAACGGCGGCTGTCTCCGCGTCGCGCCAGGACAGGATTACCCCTTCCCCATGGTGAACCACAAGGAGGTCAGCGATCGCAACCTGCGCCTGATGGAACAGGTCCGAGAGGAGCAGCACCGAACGGCCCAGCTGACCAGAGGTGGGAGCTGCGGCGCGGGGGGTTCGGTGTCCCGGCGCCGCGGAGGCTGTCACGGCTCCGGGGGCTGGCTCTGCGTTCGTGTCCGGGACGCCTTTCCTGGTTATGAACACCATGCGCCGCTCTTCCCCTTAAACTGGCGTCGCAAGAGGGAGAGCCAGCGGTTGAGCGGCGCCCCTTCCCTCCTGGCTGCCCTTGCAGGATGGGAGCTGGCACGTGTGTGCCGGAGGAACACCTTCCCAAAAGCAGAGCTCCTCCACCTCCTCTAGGCCTGCACAAGCGGCCTCCTCAGCCCCCAGGCCTGCCAGGTGCAGAAATCCAAGGTGCAGAAATCCCTGCAGCCCTGCCCGCGCCTCTTGCGAGCCAGAGCGTTCCTGTTTCTCCTTGCCATGGTTGCCCTGCCCCGCAGCAGGGGTTAGCCAAGATTCCCACTGACCGCTGAGGAGCTTAAAGCCCTTGAGCTGCTCTAAGAAGTTTACCTTTTGACCTCGTTTTCTAAATAGGTTACGCACACACACAGCAAACCGGCAGTTATCAGGTAAGGCTCCAACTTTGCCTAGCCTGAACTAACGAGGCACTTCCATTCGCACGGATGTCTCACTCCCATGGCACCAATGCTCTTGAGCTCTTTGCCTCAGAGGAATCCTCTGCAGGAAAAAAAAGTGGAGCAACGCTTCTGTATTTAAGGATATGCCACAGCAGCCTCCCTGGAAATCGCAGAAACCCAACGTGCAGCACCTGAGGGGACTCTAAGTATTCCTGCCTCAGCTGCTGCGGCCGGCTGGGGTGAATTGTTCCCCTCCTGTGCGTCCTCCGTACCCAGGGGGCTGCGCAGGCGCAACCCACGCGTGCTGACGGTTCTGCCACAAACCCCACGGCACCGGGGAGTAAATCACAGAATTATAGAATAGTTTGGGCTGGAAGGGAACTTGAATTAATCAAACGCTGCGATTGCTGTTGGAGAAAAGGAAAGGCAAAGTCTGACAACCAGAGTCCCCTACTCCCAGCGTTGCTCTCGTTGCCCGTAGGCAGAGGCATTTTCTGGCACGCGCTGTAACTTCTCCGGCCGCTGTCACTGCGGGTGTTACACCGAAATCAGAGACAGGCTGCAAACTGTAATTCTTCCTTCTTTATTGCCACAGATGAAACAGATGACCCAATGGACATGAAGGTGAAGCGTGACCGCTCTGAAGAAAACGTATCAAAAGGAAAAGTGGCCAGGGTGGCAGAACAAACCGAGATCCCCTCAGGGGTTACCCCTCAGGAACCAAAAAATGGCAAAAGCCAGGGAGAGCCAGAGGCCAGCTGAGCTGGATGGCTGCACTCGCGCTGTGCCCTGCTCCTGAACTGGCCTCCAGGAGATGTTCTGTACCTCGTACGTGTGTGTTCGCGCGGTTATTTGGAATGAAATTTTCTGTCTGCGAGTGCTGTTCCGTAAGTGGAAGCGGTGACTGTTTTGCTGGGCCGTGGTGCGACGGCGTTGCTCACACCCACTTGACGTTCGTGCATAAACAGCTCTGAGGAGAACTGCCAGCCCTTGCAACGCGCCAGGTACAGGTAAACGGCAGCTGAAGAACACAGGCACGGTGGTGTGTTTGCACGTGAGTGTTAAAAGCACGAGGTACCTGTCCTGTAGACACAGAGGTTCAGGGATTTCCAGACACAATTTTTAGGTTCCCAGTTCCTGCTTGCAGCCCCCAGTTTGGGGAGGTGCGGTGGAGCGCAGCCCGTGTGAGGCTGTGCGTAGTTCTTCACTGGGACCCCTTATGCTGCAAAATGCCTCACCGAATTCGGGCTGATGTACAACCTCCTTCACCGTAACTCCCCTTCCTGGCTGACTCCTCCAGAACTGTAGGGCTGATACCGTTTTTATCAGGTACCACCTGTAGCAATTTGCCCTTCTGTTGAAACGCTCGTCGTGACGTTTGAGAAGGCCGGATCAGTCAATTATCGTCGTTACGGTTGGGGTTTTGTTGGGGGTGGGGGAGTGGACTGGGGTTTTAATTGTTGTAGGTACTGTTTTTGGTTTTAAAATAAATAATTATTTCTAACATTAAAAATGTAAGATCTCTAGAGCAATCTGTTATCACCATTGGCATCGATCTGTCCTCTTTGGAACCAGGCTGCACAGCCCCAGCTCTCAGCCTGGCCTCACAGCAGAGCTGCTCCAGCCCTCTCAGCATCTGCGTGGCCTCCTCTGGACCCTCTCCAACAGCTCCACGTCCTTCTGCTGTTGGGGGCTCCAGAGCTGGACGCAGCGCTGCAGGTGGGGTCTCACCAGAGCGGAGCAGAGGGGCAGAATCCCCTCCCTCGCCCTGCTGGCCATGCTCTTCTTGATGCAGCCCAGGATGCGGTTGGCCTTCTGGGTTGTAAGCGCACATTGCCAGCTCCTGTTGAGCTTCTCATCCACCAGCACCCCCACGTCCTTCTGCTCAGGGCTGGTCTCAATCCATCCTGCATCTGTGCCTAGGACTGCCATGACTCATGATTTCTTGTTTTCTTCAGCTGGAAATACACTTCTCGCCCATGCCCACTCACCAGCGATGTTATTACACGCGATGTAGCTACACAGAGAGATCTGAACGTGCCCACACCTCGCTCAGATTTCCTGCCCAGCGCCAGACCTCTGCCCGTCAGCCCCGCTTGCTGGAGGAGCTCTTGCTGGGATGTCCCA
>JAAGAY010148354.1:28158-38605 GCA_011801015.1 Ardeotis arabs
CCAGCCCTCTCAGCATCTGCGTGGCCTCCTCTGGACCCTCTCCAACAGCTCCACGTCCTTCTGATGTTGGGGGCTCCAGAGCTGGACGCAGCGCTGCAGGGGGGTCTCACCAGAGTGGAGCAGAGGGGCAGAATCCCCTCCCTCGCCCTGCTGCCCACGCTGCTGGGGATGCAGCCCAGGATGCCGTTGGTTTCTGGGCTGCCAGCGCACATTGCCGGCTCATGGTGAACTTCACCAGCACCCCCAAGTCCTTCTCCTCAGGGCTGCTCTCCATCCATTCTCCGCCCAGCCTGGATTTACTCCCCTTGTGCTCTGAATTGTCCTGTCAAAATTGTAGCTTACCCCTCTCTTCTTTCTTACTCAACTATTGTTTTTTAATCATGGAACTTTCTATACTTGCTCTGATTAAAAACTATTACTCTTTAAATGAATTGAGATTTTAATGAGTCGTTCACTTGTTTTAAAACAGCAAAACAACCCCTGGTGATGAACATGTAGTAATGGATCCTCAGGCAGCCCATTGGCTTTTCAGACTTTAGATGAGTTTTGAATTTGAATTCTTTGTGGTTTAATTGTAACTGTACAAAGAATGATCTTTAACAAAATAAGCAATATTAGCTAAGATTTGATGGACTGCTAATAGAATGTCAAGCCTTAATTTGCTTCATGTCTAGAAGCCAAAAGAGTGGAATGCAAAATTCTTGTGAACCCTCATGGAGCCCTATCTTAATTAAAATAAGGTTTTACTGTGTCTAACACCAGCCTTCCTTTTTCCAGCTGTGTAATTGGCAGTGAATTTAGACAGTGAATTTTACACTTCCACATGTGCTTTACCTGGTTGAAAACACTGATTTGGTATGCACCAAACGTGCGTGATGGGCACGCCTTTGGACTCACCACTAAAAACTGCCCTGAGAACTACAAAACAGTTTATCATTCACGCAGCACGGATCGGGTAGGGAGCACGTGGTAAACCCTTTAATCCAGCATCACTGGGTGCTGTTACCAGGGTTACCATCTCCAGATGTATTAGAGCATCCGTTACGTTACTCAGCTAAATTTGCCGCCTTTGACACCGCAGTGGCATCAGGTTTGACACCAGCAAGAGCTGACAACATCCACATTGCCTGGCACAGGGTGCGTCTGTCTGGCGGCTTTTCCAGCTGAAGTGTCAGACCAACACGCCAAATAATCTTCTTGAAGAGAAAAGACTGCATTAGAAAAATAAACAGCTTGTCAGTTCTGGACACAGGAATTTGTGGTTTCAAAATAGAGGGAGGCAGATTCCGATTAGACATCAGGAAAAAAAATTTTATAATGAGGGTGGTGGAACATTGGAAGAGGTTGCCCAGAGAGGTGGTGGACGCCCCATCCCTAGAAACATTCCAGGCCAGGTTGGCCAGGGCTCTGAGCAACCTGATCTGGTTGGAGATGTCCCTGCTCCTGGCAGGGGGTTGGACTGGATGGGCTTTGAAGGTCCCTTCCAACCCAAACCCTTCTATGATTCTATTTGCTGTCATTAGACACGCGGCGAACTCAAAGCCAAAACCAAATGGTGTTGTACGACGAGGCAGGAAGAGCAGGCAGTCAGTTGAGCTGGGTTCCCCCAAAGACCACATCAACATCCATGTTCGTGTGAAGTCTGTGGGTCTGTTTTGCAATTTAGAGGAAGCTGAGTTATACATCACTCAACATGTTCGAATTTAACACGAGGAAAAAGTTATGACCATGAAAAAAAACCTTGGAGAAATTTTTAGTTTAGATTCTTGTAAATTAAAGATCTACCTCACCATTACCAGAGGCTGGAGCACTTCGCCAGTTCAAAGGCAGCTTGAAAGGCTTAACAGGAACTCTCAGACCTGAAGGAACACAAAATTCCCAGAAGCCCAGCTGGCATCCTCGCAATAAAAGCTGCACAATAAATAATAAATACTGCTTGGAAATGGTGATTCTGCTGCGGCAAGAATTGTGCCGCAGAGAAAGCAAGTGGCTTGGATCAGCTCCCGTCTAACTGAACAAAGCACCTGCAGGGAACCAAGGCTACTGGATTCGTCGGTAAATTTTAAATCACTTTTCAGAGAGCAGCTGCTTTTGCTTTTAAGAATGTCCTGGTTCTGGCTAGGATAGAGTTAATATTCACCTGAGCTGGGTGGAGAACTGGAGCTGGTGGCCCCTATGGCTGGGCTAATTAACTAATTAGCTAACAGCTGGGGTTAATTTACCCAAATTAGCCAAAGGGCTGTTCCATCCCATGCTCAGTATATCAGTGAGGAGGGTGCTGGGGGAGCCTCCTGCTATTTGGAAGAAGCCAGGTGTGGAGGTTTGTGGTGAGCCATTGTACTGTGTTTGCATTCCATCACTGGTTTGTTTTCTTCTGTTATTGCTGTTAAATTTACTTTTTGTTCAATTTCAACCCACGTGTGTTTGCTGGTTTTTTTTTTTTTGTTTACCAATTCTCCCTTCTGTCCCACTGGAGGGTGGGGGGAGTGAGAGAGAGACCACGTAGTCCAGTCCTGATCGGGGCTGAACTACGACAAAGAAATAAAAAATAGAGTTAGTCCTAACGATGTGTGTCTTTGATATATTCCAGATTAGAGGTCAGCTTCTGTCTACACGTGTGATTTCAGTGTACTGGCCAGGACATGACCAGTCTGCTGTGAAATAACAAAAATTTATCCGCAGAGCTTTTACCTGGCTGCCCCGGAACAGATGACGTCCAGAACAGGTCAGAGGCAATGTTCCCAATTCGGTCAGGCACCAAGCCTCAGTCATTGGGACCTCCAGGTGGGAAGGGAGGGAAAGGAGGAGAAAAAGCTTTTTACCGGGCAGAGTGGTGACTTCTGGTGAACCCATTGGTGATCAGACATTTGCCAAAGTCTTGTCTGGGGACAGACAGGGATGTAGGGATCACTGCAAGCGGCTCCAGATGACGTCCTGAAATACGGCACGATGGGACAGGAAGAGCCATGAGCTTTGCCTCTTCTTTAGGTTAGAATATGTCCATCCCATCAAATACATTCAGGTGTTGTTGCAAATCCTGATTTAGGATCCTGCTGACTACAACAATTATTGTCATGGAAACTCACAAAAATTAATTTAGCCGAGGCGATAAACTCAAAATAAGCTTTATTCTAAGCAAACTCCAGGAGTTTCCTTAGGCGATGTCGCAACCTAAGGGGAGAGTCCCCGACTGCAGACTCCGAGGACTGGCTCAATCTCACCCTCCGGCGGGGCCCCATTTGTACCCCGGTCGACTCTGATCTGTGGTCACACACGGTCACATCACTTCTCCTTGGCTGAAGACCCCACTTCTCAACAGCCACGTGGTTCTAGAAGCTTCCTAGCTTAGGGCAGGTGTACCTGCCACAGATGTGGGGGTATTTCCACTTCAGCCTGATGGAAGTTTGGGATCTATTTCTGTTATTTTCATTAGGGTAGAAAATCAACTTTATGGGTTAGATGAATTCCCAGGGAGCACCTGTATTAATTATAAATTGATACAGAACTGTGCGCTGATTCTTGTTTCTCTAAACACACCAAGTTCCTTTTCAAATTTTACAAGCTGGCCACCAGAAAGCTCTGTGTCCAAGACAACTTCTTTCACTTCACCCTCAGTTGTTTTTTTTTTTTTCCTGTCTTCCAGCCTCCAATAAATAGCATCACTGATGAATTCGGAACTAGAGAGTTTATTCTGTCTAGATCATCTCTTCGGTCTTCTAAAGCGACAGTTATTTCACTGTCTCTGAGCTGTGAATGAACTGCAGCATCGATATCTTAAAAAGGAAATCCTCCAGCAGCATAAAAGTTATTTCTTGCTGTTATTTCAATTCTACAATACCTTATACAATTTTAATAATCATAGTTTATATTCTCAGGTCATCCTCAGAGAACAGGAAGACTCAGAATTAACTTTTGAAATTAAAAAGCAGCTGTAATGATAGGGCTTCTGGAGCTTTAAAGAAAACAAACTCAGTAAAGATTATAGGTCTCAGAAAAATTGAGAGAGACTCCCAAGCGCCAGCCGTGGTATAAGCAAACCCATCCATGAGTTGCTGATCAAGAAGTGTACAGTACCTGAGATGGTACAGGCTCCCTTCTGGGCTGAAATGATGAGGTCTTTCTCCAGACGACGTCCTGAGGCAGTTCAGGGGTTAGGTTAGTGCAGGTCCTTCTCAGAGGGGTGATGTGGAGAGACTGTGACCGGTCATGGTGCCTCTGCCTGGCTTCGCTTGCCAGAGCTATTCCAGAAATTCTCTGTCCTCCAGTGTGCCCATGCACATGTCTCCATGTGAGCACACCGCTGGTTTCATGTGTACAATCATGGCAGGTTCCAAAGTCATCTTACGTTATAAAGAAGTAACACTTTTTAAAGATTGTAATTTCTCAGGTCTATCAGGAACCATAGGGATCAGAAGACGGTCTAAACCTCTGTGGCAATGTGCCTTGAGAGAGGGAAGAGAGGAGTGTTTATTCATAATCTTAAAAAAAATATTACCACGAAGGTTCTTTCTTTCATTTTCCAACCCTTGGCAGGTTGCTTGCATTGCTTTGTGAGTGAAACTTCCTGTTCTGAACCGATGGAGAGGCTGCTCATGGTCATTCTAACAAAATAATAGAAGAGTTTAAGCTGAACGTCCAACCCTTCCTCAAAGCAGAGCCAACAGAAAAGGTAGGACAGGCTGCGCAGAGCTCCAGTGAGTGAAGTCTGGAATATTCTCTAGGAAAGTGACCCCACACCAGTGCTCAGCCACCTATGCAGTGAAATATTTTTCTTCTATCCAGCCAAAATTTCCTTTGCTACACCTTGTGCCTCCTGCTCTTTCACTGTGCACCTCTGAGAAGAGGCGGCTGTCTTCTCCACTGACCTTAGGTGGTTGAAGACAGCCCTTCGGTCCCCCCCACCTCCTCTCCTCGAGGCTGAGCAAGCCCAGGTTCTCAGTCTCCCCTCGTAGATCATGTGCTCCAGCCCTGGACAATCTCCGTGGCTCTCCACCGGGCTCTTGCCAGTTGACTGATGTCTTTTTTTGTATGGTAGGGTGGGGAAACCACGCAAAAGTGGATGCTGTCCTCCAGATGAGCCCTCACAAATGTGATTGTGGTGGGTTGACCACGGCTGGCTGCCAGATGCCCCCCAAGCTGGGGGGGCATCTCGCTCCCCCTCCTCAACAGTACAGGAGGAGAAAAGAAGATGAGAAAGCTCATTTGTTGAGCTAAAGACAGGGAGATCACTTACCAATCAGCATCAGGGGCAAAACATTTGACTTCAGAAAAATTAATTTAGTTTATTGGCAATTCAAATAGATACGGATGGTGAGAAACAAAGACAAGAATTAAAACACCACCTTCCCCTCACCCACCCTTTTTTCCCAGGCTCAATTTCACTTCTTCCTCCCCAGCTCCACTACCGACCCCCGGCTCTGAGCAGCGCGGGGCCGACGGGGAAGTTGCGGTCAGTCCGTAACAGCCCCCCTCTGCTGCTCCTTCCTCCTCGGGCCTCTCTCCTGCTCCAGCGTGGGAACTCCATGGGCTGCGGTTTCCTCAGGAAACTTCCACCTGCTCCCGCGTCAGGTCCTCCGCCCCTGCAGCCCTCCCACTACCACAATCCGGGCAGTTTTGACTCATTCTGTTGCTCGGGGTGAACGGAAGTAGCGGGAGATTATGGTCATGGAGCAAGAGAGAGAGGATAGAAAACAAGAGAGTCTTTCAGTCTGTTCCCAAATAAGAACTTCAAAATCAGTAACAAGACTTTCTCAAGTAGTTTCTTAACATCTTCACTGAGAATATGACACCACGTACCATGTCTGGCAACACCAGTCATTGTCAGCTTCTTGGCTGGACGCCGGTGAAGCAGCTGAAGCACTGGGAAGATGGGATCTGGGTTGATGTGATGCCACCGAGAGCTTTAGTTCATACCCAAGGGGTTTCTTAAAACCTGACTGAATGCAAAAGCCTAGCTCTGAGCTCCTAAATCAGAGGTCAGCCTCTGTCTCACCCGCGGCTTCTGCTGACCATTAACTCTAAAGACCATTAACGTGAACTGTGAGTTCATCTGGAAAGGGATTGGATAAGTCACTCCTGGTTTTTTTCGTACTAGCCACGCAAGCTAAGTTCCCACCAAAGAGAGAGCACGAGCCTGTCAACACAGGTGGAAGAAAATAGCTTCAGCAAGCTGCTCCTCCATAAACTGGAGAGGGGGACAACATGTGCTCGAAGCTTCATGGCACTTTGACAATTCGCGGCCGGTAAAAGCAAAATTTTAACAGATTATGTTGAAAGTTCTCCCTTCCATGAAATAGAAAGACCGACACTGCAAATCTCGGAGTGTGTATGGATCGGTTTATAAGGACTTGGCATATAAAGTAATTTTTGTGGCAGGATACCTCCAGGGAACTGAAGAGGAGACAGATGATAGAGAAAAAAGAATGAGAGAGAGAGAAGTAAGCGCTGCGGGTAAGGTGAGGCGGAAAGGAGCAAGGGATTGGTGGGTGGATGAAGGGCTGGGAGCGAACCCGGTGTGGAAGTTTATTTGGATGAGCTGATCAGATAAGCTGGTGTCTCATCTCGGAGAAAATGCAACAGGAGCGAGAAGGCAGAGAAGAGGTGGGAAGGCTGTGAGTGCAGGGCACAGATGTCAGCGAGAGCGTGAAGAGTCATCGGCAGAAGGAGGCTGGAAAACTGGAGTAAGGAGAGGTCGGTGATGCAACGGGCTGAAGGGGACGCAGAGAAATCACAGGCGGAGAAAGGCAACTGATGTCTTGTGGACTTCGTGGGGTGGTGAGCAGGGATGAAGTAGGGGAAGAAGGGGAGGCTCTGGGTATGACGGGGTGATGTCATGGGGAAGGAAAGAAGAGGGGTCACGGAGATCCAATGAAAACTGGGAAGTCACATTTGCCATGGGTGTGTAACATTCCCCCTTTGTAACACCCTCCCAGATTTTAATGATTTGCCGGCCGGGTGTCATGGTTTAACCCCAGTCAGCAACCAAGTACCACACAGCCGCTCGCTCACCCTCTCCCTCCCTGAGGAGATGGGGAAGAGAGTAGGAAAGAAATGAAAACCCGTGGGCTGAGATAAAGACAATTTACTAGGACAGCAAAGGAAGAGATAAAAATAATAGTAGCAGTAGTAATAACAAAACCAATAATAATAATTTAATCATAATAATATTAATATTAATAAATAAGGATAGTAAAAAATACAGATGCACAATTTCTCAGCACCCCATGACCAATACAGCCCGGAACAGAACGGAGAGCAATCTCCGAACAATCCCGCGAGAGAAAAAGAATCCCCCATTCCTCTACTGAGCACGACATGGACAGTACGGAATTCTCTCTTTGGCCTCCCCATAAGGACCAGGGCTTGTGACCGTGAGGCTGCTCCTCTCTGCCTGTCCTCCTGGCCTGGTGGCCTGGAGCACATCGCCACTGTAAGGTCCCCTGTCCCTGCCCTCCCCCTAATCCTGACCCACCAGCTCTCTGTCAGCTCCTCCTCCACCCCCAGGCGGAGCTCCACACGCTCCAGCCGCTTGCTGACGTAGAGAGCGACACCGCCTCCTCGTCTGCCCCGCCTGTCCTTCCTAAGGAGCCTGTACCCCTCCATCCCAACGCTCCAGTCGTAGGAGTCGTCCCACCACGTCTCCGTGATGCCAACAAGGTGGTAGCCCTGCTCGTGTGTGCGTATCTCCAGCTCTTCCTGTTTGCTCCCCGTGCTCCGTGTCGGCACAGAGACCCAACGGAGCTGGGCCCCGATGGAGCCGACGCGCTGGCTGCGGCAACGGGACTTCCTTTGGGCCGTGGTTCAGGTTCTCTCGCACTTATCCGTGATCCTTCCCCGGCCTCTGGACACCTGGTGCTGGCACTGGCGCCGTGCTGACAGTGGTGGGCTGCATCATGCTCCCCCTCCCCCAGCAACACCAGTTGAAAGCCCTCCTGAGGAGCTGGCAAGCCTTTGGCCAAGGACACTCTTCCCCTTCTCAGCGAGGTGCACCCCGTCTGCCCCCGGTAGACCAGGCTTCTCCAAGCCAGTCCCGTGGTCCAAGTAGCCAAAGCCCTGGCTGTGGCACCGCTCCTGTAGCCATTTGTTGACTTGTCAGATGGGATGGGCCCTTTCAGGCCCCTTCCCTTCAACCGGGGGGATTGATGAAAAGACCACCTGCGCCCCAGAGTCCTTAACTGTTGCTCCCGGGGCCCTGCAGTCCTTCCTGACGCTCCTCAGGCTGCTCCTGGCTTCATCACTGGCACCCACGTGAAACACTGTCACCAGTGGGTGACAGTCTGTGGCCGTGCAAGGTTTGGTACGCTCTCAGCGACACCCCTGATACCAGCATCTTCACTGGTGAGCTGGAAGACGGGGCAGAGCGTGCCTCAGCAAGTCCGCAGCCGACAGAGAACCAGGAGGAGCGGCTGATACACCAGAGGGTCGTGCTGCCATCCAGAGGGGATCTCAACAGGCTGGAGAAATGGGCTGAGAGGAACCTCATTAACTTCAACGTGGAGAAGTGCAAAGTCCCGCTTGTGGGGAAGAAAATGTCCTGCACCAGTATGTGCAGGTTGCCCAGAGAGGCGGTGGATGCCCCATCCCTGGAAACATTCCAGGCCAGGTTGGCCGGGGCTCTGAGCAACCTGATCTGGTTGGAGATGTCCCTGCTCCTGGCAGGGGGTTGGACTGGATGGGCTGGAAAGGTCCCTTCCAACCATTCTATGACTCTATGATGTGCTGGGGGCCACCTGGCTGGAAAGCAGCTTGGCCAAGAAGGACCCTCTATACTCAGCCCTGGTGAGGCCAGTGCTGTGTCCAGTGCTGGGCTTCCCAGTATGAAAGAGACACACTGGAGAGAGTCCAGTGAAGAGCCGTGAAGATGATGAAGGGACCGGAGCATCTCTCAGATGAGGAAAGACTGAGAGAGCTGGGGCTGTTTAGCCTGGAGAAGAGCAAGCTTGGGGGGGTCCTATCCATGTACGGAAATACCTGGAGGGAGTGCAAAGGGGACAGAGCCAGGCTTTTTGGGGGATGCCCAGTGCCAGGACAAGAGGCAACGAGCGCAAACTAAACCGCAGGAGGTTCCCTCTGAACGTCAGGGAACAACTTTTCACCGTGAGGGTGATGGAGCACTGGCACAGGTTGCCCGGAGAGGCTGTGGAGCCTTCATCCTTAGAGATATTAAAAAAAATGTCCGGACACTGTCCTGGGAAAGTGGCTCTGGGTGGTCCTGCTCGAGCAGGTGACCTCCAGAGGTCCCTTCCAAGCTCAGCCACTCTGTGATTGTGTGATTGTGTGAGGTGACAGCTGGAAAGGGCAATGGTCTCCCTCGCTGGGTTTGGTCAGGAGTCACACTGGAGGTGAGAATGGTCTGGACGCTGCGCACGTGCCGTGCGGGGCTCCGAGGAGGGCGACGGGGTCAAGGACGGGTCCCGTGAGGTGACACCCAGCGCTGGCTGCCAGGGCAGAGGGGCGCCTTGGCCAAAGGCGTGAGGACGGGCGGCCGGGCTCTCTGTGGGGGCGAGGACGGAACCGCTGTGGGGAAGGGCCCGCGGCAGCGCCACCTCCTGCCTGGGCTGGGCTGCCCCCGGCCTGGCGGGTCAGCCCCAGCCGCCCCCAGGGCGATGGTGGGGGGGGGCCAGGCCCGGGGTGCGCCCTGCCTCCATCGAGGCCATTTACAGCCTCAAAATCCCCCATTTCCAGCCTCAAAATCACCCATTTCCCGCCTAAAATTCGGCCATTTCCAGCCTCAAAACCGGCCATTTCCTGCCTAAAATTCGGCCATTTCCAGCCTCAAAATCACCCATTTCCCACCTAAAATTCGGCCATTTGCAGCCCCAAACCGGCCATTTCCAGCCTCAAAATCACCCATTTCCCACCTAAAATTCGGCCATTTCCCGCCTCAAAACCGGCCATTTCCCGCCTCAAAACCGGCCATTTCCCGCCTAAAATTCAGCCATTTCCAGCCTCAAAATCACCCATTTCCCGCCTAAAATTCGGCCATTTCCTGCCTAAAATTCGGCCATTTCCCGCCTCAAAATCACCCATTTCCCGCCTAAAATTCGGCCATTTCCTGCCTAAAATTCGGCCATTTCCTGCCTACAATTCGGCCATTTCCAGCCTCAAAATCACCCATTTCCTGCCTACAATTCGGCCATTTCCAGCCTCAAAATCACCCATTTCCCGCCTAAAATTCGGCCATTTGCAGCCCCCAACCGGCCATTTCCCGCCTCCCAACCCACCCCGGGCAGGAAGCAGTCCCTCCCGGCCCAGAACTACTTCCGGGGGCGCCGGAAGCGCCGCCGCCACTCGCTATTCCACCTGCGGCCGCCCGGCGGCGCCGCGCTCCACTTCCTCCCTCAGCCGGAAGTGGGCGAGGCGGAAGTGGCCGCCGATTGGCGGCAGAGCTCGGCGAACGGCGGGGCCGCTGAGCGGGGGCGAGCGGAAGTGACGCGCCGCTGCCCCC
>JAAGAY010148354.1:38921-75253 GCA_011801015.1 Ardeotis arabs
TGGGGGCGTCGGTTTGGGGGAGCGTCGCCAGTCCCGGGGGAGAAGGGGGGGAGGGCGTGGCGGGGAGGCTCCTCCCGCCCTTCGCGCCCCCGCCCCGCCGCGCGCTGCGCTCGCCCGGCCACCACGACGACGACGCCGGGGCTTTGCGTCGGAGTCGGGGCGCAGCTGGGCTCGCAGCGGAGGCAGCCGGGAAATCGGGAGAAGGAATGGGATGCGAGGTGCGGGGGTTGGACCTCTTGCGGCTCTGCGCCGCCCGTCAGCAAAGAGGAGATCGCAGACCGGGCGTGAGCCGCGTGGCGCTGCCCCCCCCGTCGCACCGAGGAGGTTTTCCGGGCTTCCCTAAGACTCCATGTTCGCATTCCCGCTTTAACCTGGCGGGAGCTCAGCCGGGGCCGACGGCTTGAGTTGCGGTTTGACCCCCGGAGCGTTTTTCTCCTCTCGCTGGCGTTCCCCGATGGCCGCCCCTGTTCCGTGGCGGGTTCTGGGTCGGCCCGTTGGAGCCGCGGGGTTGCCGTGGCCGCAGGACGCAGCTCTGGCGCTGTTCATAGAATCACAGAATCCTAAATCGTGGAATGGTTTGGGTTGGAAGGGACCTTCAAAAGTCATCCAGTCCAACCCCCCTGCCAGGAGCAGGGACACCCCCGAGGAGCAGGGACACCCCCGAGGAGCAGGGCCGTCCCCTGTTGACGTTCTCCGAGGTTCTGCCGAGGGTTTCGCGGCTGAAGGAGGAGCTGGGCGGTGACGGGTAGAGCTGTGGTTTCTGATAAAGCAGGGGCACCGTTCCCCGGCAGTCAGCACATCCTAGAGCAATTATCTGGACCCCGAGGAATATTCCACACGGGCTGGAACGCTTCCAATTTATGAAAAATGTTATTTTGCCGCTTCCTGACTTCAGCTTACCCCGTGAAAGCAGGCGAGGTTGGCTCTCTGAGGTTTGTGGTGGCTTGCGGTCCCTGTTTGATGCCTTCGTGTTCGTAGTTGGTGAAAGTTGTCTCTAAAGTAGTAGCGGGGGGTAAAAACAGACTAAAAAGTAGCTTGTTTCTGCCGAAAGGGAACATTTCTTCTGACAACTTTGATGAACCATTGAAGGTTGAGTGGGTCTCTGTCATTTTTATCTCCGCTGCTGTATTTTTTTAGACGGCACGATCGTGATTTCTGTTGCAGTAATGTTGGTTGTGATGGGTTTGGCGAATGGCTTTATTTGCCGAAAATGTTCTGTGGGTATTTTTGTCCGTGCAAAAATTAGGGACAGGAGATATTTAATATCTTTAATATATTTAAATATAAATATTCAGTATTTTGTTATTTGAATCCGCTGCTTAGTAAGAGTGATAAATAATACGGGATGAGAACTTCAGACAATAAGATTGCTGCGTCTGATCATATAAGTGAAGAAAACAGGAATTCTGTTCCAGCTGAGGGAAATGTAGGCTGTTCTGTTTATTTTTCTGGCTTGATATAAATAAATAAACAAACAAATCTTTCTGTTTCTTTCTGTTGTCTCTGCTTTCACAGTTTGCTTAATGCCATTTCCATTGTTGCCTAGGCAGCTTTCAGTGTTGCGGTGCAGGCTGTTTACCTAAGGAAATAATGACCTTTTTGGGTCAAGAAAGATCTCATCGAGTTGACAGTTCCCTCTGTGAACGTCACAGAATTATTATTTCTTTTTTTGGAGAAAGCCAACAACCTGAATTTGATAGTTCCTGTGGTGACATTAGATAAGATTTCTACCAGTCCACCCCTTTTTTTTTTTTTCTTCCATGGCTTCTTGTCTTCAAGTTCTGTTCAGGGATCTGCTTTATGGGCCAGGCTAAAATATTATAACAGCAGAAGTATTTCGAAGTGTTAATATATTGAAATTTGAAGAGGTTTCTATTTTTGGGATAGGGAAGTGAAGGAGGTTGAAGAGGAGAAAGAAAACTCAACTTCAGTAATTATGGGAAAAATCCCCAAGTACAACTTGGCATGATTTACAGAATTCCTTTTTTTTTTTTTTAAAAAAAAAAAAGAAATTAGCCTGTTCTTAGACTAAATCAATCAGACTCTCTTAAACAGGGATACTGATGGAAAGATTTTTTCGCTCTGCTTAAGGGATTCTTAAAATATATTCTTCAAAGAAGCAGCGGCCTGCAGAGTGAATTAAAACAGCTTCTAGCTCTCCTCTTCACCACTCAATAGTCTACGAAAAGGCTGAAAAGGCTTTATTTTATTTTGGTAACGTGAAATATATCAGCCCTGGTTATTTCTTTGTATCACCTGGAAAAGTCTTTAGTGATGGGAGAAACGGGTGGTGGAGCATTTTCAAATTACATCTGCAATAGCATCTAAAAACTTCAGCGATGGCATCTGTCCTTCCTCTTTCATACACGTTGGAGTAAACATGTGTGAGTACGACTTCCCGGTCTCTCCTCTGAACATTTCCTTTTCCTTCTTTCTTGGCTATCTTTTAGCTTTTTGTAATCCTGCAATCCTCTAAGTACCTGCTGTTTGTTTCAAGTAGAAGAATGTTATTTTCCAGAAAATCATAATTTTGGAGTTTTTTGCTCTTTTTTGCGTAAAGCGTGAAGATAAAAAGCTGCGATTGTCTTCCGTAAACACGAAAAGCAGAATGATCTGGAGTTCAGACAAACTGGATTTTTTAAAGGAGGTTTCTTCCTCAGCCTGCTGAAAAGATCCTGTTTGTAGCACAATGTCAAATCCTTTTTTTTTTTTTTTTTTTTTTTTTCCGTTGAGAGGGACGTGAACATTTCTCAAGGTAGAAATGAGAAAGGCGGAAGTGAGCACTGGAAATGGGCATTGCTGCTGCCACGCGGATGCATCCTCTATCTCACCTTTCTGTCTCTCTCTGCTTTTCTCGCTTCCTCTCTCTCTGAGTGGCTCCCGAAAGTTAGAGGTGTCCCCTTGCTCTGGCGGGTGGAGGAGCGTGCCTCTTTGGAGGTTTCTTCTGCCCTGTGGTGCCTGTTTGCAGCGCTAGTTAGCTTGGGCGGAGGTGAGAGCCCGTTTGCTCCGCAGTGTCTGTGGAACCTGCTGAAAACGTCCCTTGGAGTTTCCCTTCAGAATATGAATTCTTACGCGTGGAAGAGAAGGTGGGACTGTAGACCAGGGGGTTGTTAGAGAGGCACTGAGCGTCAGCGTGTGCGGCAGGTTCAGGTGCCGGGAGCTCAGCGCTGACCTTCCTGCTTCTGCGTTATCAGTAGCGCGAGGAGGTTTGGAGTCTTTTTTTGCTTTAGTTAAGTTCTGACATAAAAATATTTTTAGTTGCTCTTTGTTTAAGCAAAAATATTTCTGTACGATCATGACTAGTCCTTCTCAACTATTATTTCCGATTCCAAAACATCCAACTCCTGATTTACTAAAACATCTGATGGCAACTTCCGCTAGGAACCATGTGGTGCGTTGCCCATGTTACCGTTTTCAGTATGTTATTTTTAAACGGAAAATATTGCAGAATTTCCTGCCCGCTGCACTGATAAATCGCGCAAACGCCTGCTTTTTCACACGGTGTGCCTAGAAGTGAGGCATTGTACCAAAATATTTGGTGTGGGAGTTAATTCTGAGCTTACAGCGAGGAGAGCTCTGAGTGTCCAAAGCCTTTACGTTTTAGCCAGACAATAGCACCGTTATTTATGTCGACCACCAAGGGGAATGTGACCCCTCAGACTGTAGGAGGAACTGTCCAACTCGGGAAGTGAAGAACATCCTTGTGACTTCTCACTGGATGGGAAAAGCCAATGTCTTGACTCACTTCTTGAGCAGATTCAACGGTGGAAGAACTCATGAATGATATCTCCTGGTCACTGTGTTCCAAGCAGAGTTGGAAGCCCGAACCGTAACGGTTCACTGCCAGAAAAATGGCCAGTGTTTCGAAACTACTTGGCGGTAACCAGAACACAGTACTGATGTCATCTGGATGGGGACTGGGAAATAATCTCACGTCCGTGTTCTCAATGCGTTTGTTGATGTAGGAAGTCAATGGAAGAGAGCTAGAGTGCTCTTGGTGACTGACCGTGGAATTGGCAGCTTTGCCTTTTAATCATTCTGGATCTGATGTCAAAACCGTGAAACCTACTTCCAGTTCATTTGGTCTCCTCTTTCCTAGTGAGGGAAACTCTGTTTTGATCATGTATGTCTCAACATGCCGTTGGCATTAGGTTGTTCTTCTGAGAGTCCAGGAGTTCTTTGGGGAAGATGCCTGTGTTCGGGCAAGCTCACTTGAAGAGGGAAAGATTCTCTGTCTTGTAACGGACTTGAAAAATCTTGGCATTTGAAGCAGTCACCACTAACTTTTGGCTTGACAAGGTTCTGTCTGTCTGTCTGCTGTCTGAGTTCCTGTCTTCACCTGCAAAAAATCTGCATTTACTCTTCAGATTTCACTGGTGCTGTTTCCACGTATTCCTCCTCATTTTTGAAGCCTGTTCCTTCCTAGACTTAGACTTCTGTTCTCATAAATGTGTGGACCTTGATAGCGTTTGAGTTTGTTGGTTTTTTTTTTTCCATCTCTTTGAAGATGTCCACCTTCATAGTCTGTATCTGCCTGAAGAATGAGCGGGCGGGTGAGATGTAGGCGTACGAGCTGGTCACCCTACATCCTGTTCCACAGGGTGAATGTCTACTGCATCTTGATTTCCTTTTCATATGTATGTGTCTGAAGTGATTTCTGCTTCCATCTCACCACGCAACTAACCTGCTTGTATTTTCCTGAAACTCACGCTCCATAGCACTGAGTAGGGCTATTAATAGCAACAGGGAGATGGGAAAGCAAAACATAGGGCTTCTCGGAGAAATCTGGAGAGAAGGGTTTTTGTTTTCAGAATGAAAGGCCCAGTAAGTAGAAGAGGAGGATAACGTAAGGTGTTTTCTTGGGTCTTTTCACTTATTTTTATCTGAAAAGGATGCCATGTCTTGCTGCTCTGTGGTGCGACAGTTGGGTGTTATTCTCAGGGAGTCTGTGGTTTTCTGAAACGCGAGCCCACGAGGTGCACTGAGTAGGTCAGTGAAGTTCCCAAGACTAGAGCTGGCATTTTTCCGTAGTTAATCCGCTTCTAAGGTGTCGCAGTGCTGGGTATACAATTCACTGATGCACATTAATTAAAATATCTATGCTGTGTTCACTTATGCTATCTTTTCGTTTTTCTTTTTCTTTTCTCTTTTCTTTGTTTTGTTAAGCATTGCAGGCTGTATGTACCGAGTAGTTCAGACGACGGGACCAGATGGAAAAAACCTTCTGAAATTACTTCCCATTTCTAAATCTTCTGGAAGCTTTGTGCCACTAGTTCAGTCTTCAGCCATGCCAAATAATTCTAAAGCGAATATTTCTAGTCCAGTCCATCTTACTTTTAAAACACAGCTTGCCGGTACTACCGCACCTTCATCTGTTAAGATTCCCGTTTTTCAGTCTCCTAATCCTGGAAAGATTATTCTTGCAAGGACGCTTGACAAACAGGAAAGCGGTAGGGCAGGTTCTGAAAAGGAGTGCTTAATTCCAAACTCGGCCGCTAACGCGCAGAGCAGCGGTGTTTCGGTCGATAGGCTGTCTTTGCAGAACATTGCCGTAACGAGTTCGTCTAACCAGAGTAACACTGCGTACATGTTGGTAAACACAAAAAATCTTCCAGTTTCTGTGAAGTCTCCAGTGCTGCCCTCTGGCCACCACCTCCAGATACCAGCCAATGCAGAAGTGAAATCTGTCCCAGCTTCTTTTTTACCACCTGTCATACAGCAAAAAATACTTGCAGCCGCAGCAACAAATGCGTCTGGAGGAGCTGACAGTACAAAAATGCCGACTGTTATTTACGTGTCGCCAGTGAACACCGTGAAAACGGTGCTTCCCAAGCGTTTGCAAGCCATTTGCCCAAAACCTGCCCCAGAAGCTTCAAAACCATTAATAATGACAGCTGCACAAAAGGGAAGTAGTTCTTCTCCTGAGGCGGTAACGTCCGATGGTCAGCAGGGCCAGCAGCCTCCGATGAAATGGATTGTGCAAGAAAGTCCACAGTCATCAGCGCCTTGCCTTATTCCTGTGAAGTCATCCAATAACGTGGCTTCCAAGATCTTGAAGACTTTGTCAGACATGAAGAACGTAGAAGTTAACTCTGCAAATATTTTACCGCTCTGTTCTAGTGGTCCTGCTGGAAGCCAAACAAAAATCACACCTATTAAAGATAATGCTCTGGTCATGTACAATGGGAAGGTCTATTTGTTGACCAAAAGAGGCTCTGATGTTCTGTCAGCACATGCTGACAAACAAGCGTCTTCCTCTTCCGATGCTTCACTTTTAAAGGAGACATCCAAGCTGATTGATTCTACTGCAGTCAATAAAATAACCAGTAAAGTAGTGAATCTGGTGTTGTCAAAAAGCAAAGGAATGGTGCTGTCTCAGAAGGATCCGAAACCGGGTTCAAACTCCAAAAATTCTTCACCAGCTGGCTTAAGAAATGACTTAAAATCGGCACCTGCAGCTCCGGTGACACCAAGTGCTAATCAACAGAATGCCACTGTAAACCAGAGAAAGAGTTTGCCCCTCACCGAGAGCATTTCGAGTGGACTGACCCCCGTTACAGCCGTAGGGACCGAGGAAAATAGATGCCAAAATGGCAAAGAAAAGATTCATTCCCCCAAAGCAGCAAGCGCTGTTTTACCTCAGTCTAAGCAGGAGTGTGCTTTCAGTGAAGACTGGCAAAAGGTAACTCTCTCCAATAAACGTGCCCATCTCAGTCTCTGCTAAATTGTTGTGTGGTCCTGGTTCTATTTGAGTAAAAACGCTGTTAATGAGTTCACAGATCTTTGTAACCAGCTATCCCGTCACTGGAAATGCTGGTCTAAAGAGTGGTTCTATTCAATAAATGATTTTTTTTTTTTTTTTTCAATAAGATTGCACTGTGCAAGTGAGAAAATACATGAAGAAATGGACAGGGAAAAGATGACGTTTTGTTTCCGCACAAGATAAATTGTTGGTAACAACCGACACTATAGGAAGGTTGTTCATTGAGATCCGGGAGCTGTCTGCTTTCGAATGTTGTTGGTGACATTCTCACAGCACAGCCATTGTCTGTGTTGTGGGTGTGATGTGAGGTGGAGAAGGAAAACAAGGTGGAAGAGCAAGATTTGTCATCCAGAGTCAAACTCTGGCGTTGCACTAACTGCAGCTCCGGTTTCTGCTATCTCAGACTGCCAAAGGCAGGAGCTGCCTTTCCTTCCTTTCATGCCATGATGGGAAGAGCTCCACCTCCTTTGACTCATAGGTTTCTGCTATCTCAGACTGCCAAAGGCAGGAGCTGCCTTTCCTTCCTTTCATGCCATGATGGGAAGAGCTCCACCTCCTTTGACTCATGATTTCATGTCATGCAGAAGAAAATCTTGCGATCTTTATTGGCTTTCCTCCTTCAGGCTGGACCCACGTATTCTTTTAAGATCATAATATAAAAATCTGTTAAAAGTCCTTAGCCTCCAGTCCCACAGATTTTACTCATGAAGGATTGTAGGTCAAGTTTTCAGTAACTCAAGAGGCCAGAATGAATTTGCCTCCAGATAAAAAAGTCATTTGGAAGCTAGTTTATACTTGCTTGTGTTGACCAAGCAGAAGAGAAATGTCAGCTAAGCATATTTGTGCAAATTTTAGACATTTAATCATTGCAGCAGACTGTAAGGCCTCTTTTTTCATTGTTCCTCACCTGAAAAATGGTTTAAATAAACCATTTTTTTTCTTTAGTGCTGTGTCTTGCCACGTGTTAGCATTCTAATTTGCTTTAACCTCTGTGAAAAATAGCATGTCAAATATTTGCCGCTTTTAGTCCCTAAATTTGCAAGCGCATGGATTGTCAGGCATGCTGATGTGAGATTGGACTTGGAGATCAGCAGCAGCTCAGGTTACAAGGAGGTTAGATACGAGAGACGGCTAACAGCGCTTTGTTGGTGTTGGCAGCCACAACGCAAGTACGAAATCCCGTCAGCAGTTGAAGTGACTCTGAAGACACTGTCGGATCTTCCGTCATCTTCCTTTGTTACTTGGAAGTTTTAGAACAAGTGATTCCCTCGTTGCTGCTTTTACTTCTGCGGTTTACCAGTTGGACTGTGCATTTTCTGGATGTTCCTCATGTACTTGGGGTTTTATATACCTAACAGGAGCGTTAGACCTGTGATAATTTGTGTATAATTTCTCAAAATTGGCTTACCTGTGTTAAATATAACTCCTGGAGAAGGCAGACAAAACAAATGTTCACCTTTCCTTCTCGTAACCAGGTTTGATTTTATTGAGAGAGAGCGAGAGAGTGTGATTCATGGCTCTCTCACTGTTTCTGTATTTCAGATCCAGTATGAAAAGATGGATTCGCCGGGAAAGGTTATTCGAGTCAAACACCAAGAGAAGCCACATTGGAAAGAATACTTGGAATTAAGAAAAAAATTTGGTCTCACTAAGGAGGAGAGAGTTTACCTTAAGAGAATACCATTAAGGACCTCCTGTGAGAAACTGGAAGAAAGGGTTTGTTCCAGTAACAGCTTGAAAAATGATTCTTGCAGTTCATCATCGTCAGATGTGGAAATAATAAATCAACCTCAGGAATGTATTAAAGAGGAAAAGGTATCTTGAAACTTTTCGGTGCTAAAACGCGTACTGCAGCACGTTCAGAACGCAGCGTATGTATAGTCAGTGCAGAGCTGCCTGGTTTTTTTGACCCGCCCACATCCGGATTCGTCAGGGCGAGGCAGTAATTGTTACGTCCCTGTGAGAATTGTTCCTAGAGCTTGTTTCTGTACCGCAACAGAGTTGTGTGATTTCAGTACGACTTGAGTACCATCTGAGAATTTTTATCCTCTTTTCTGGGTTTTACTGGAGGAAATTTGAAGAACAAATGCTTTGAAGAAGACCGGACCCTCTAGTGGTGGCTGAATAGCCAAAGGGATGGTTTTTATTGGAATAGAGTCCATACCTCTGTGTCCTGATTTATATTTACCCTTCTCCAAACAATTACGTTTATCCAGTAGTGCAACGGACGTAGGCAGAATGATAGATGAATCATTTCTTGTGAGGCTTTACCCTTGAGTTTGAAATCATTCAAGGGCCATTGTTTTAAGGCACTTCAGTCGCTCACGTGGCTAGGTGTGGCTGAGTTCCAAAGAAAGGCGTTGCTTGGTCATGTCTGGTTTGATTAAAGGAAATCTACCTGTCTAATCTTTAGAGTTACAAACGTCTTTATAAACGTAGTCCTTTGTCATTGGGTAGGAACTTGCTTGGGTGCTTCTGGAAGGGTTCTGTCCGTGTCAGGACTTCCGTTTTAATGCATTAAAATAATTTTATGCATCCAAAGTAATCCTGTTCAGCCATAGTGTTCTAAATTTTCTTCTGTATGATTCAGTTCTACCCAGTCAACTGCTTTCTCAGGCTTTAATAATTCTGTGTTAGGAGCCCTGCTTTGGGCAGACCTACTGGCTGCTCTTAGCAAAGTACATGAACATCTCAATCACAAAACAGCTGGGAGGAATCTGGTCCTGTAATGGACGTTATTGTTCATGTTTGAGCTTTTTGGAAATGTAAGCATGAAGAATTCTTCTATGTTTTAAATTTTCCCGCCACGTTAGGTAGAAAGGTTTTGTCTTACGCTCTAGTTAAAGACCTTCAGCAGCAGCAGGAGATGAAACGCATGCACAGGAAAGGCAGAAGCGCCCCGGTGACTAAGGAAGGAGTTCAGTGTTTTGTAATTGTTAACTGGGAATCTTTGCTAGAAAATTTTTGAACGTGGAAGTACGTTTGCTGAAATTGCTAAAAGAAACGTCTTCCATCTAGTAATTCTAAGAAGCTTGGAACAAATAACTTGTAATTTGTGCTTAGTGAACTGTGATGTTATAATGTAGGACGATGCTCAGTTTAACGGAAGTATATTTTGTGTGTTTCTTGACTGTACAGATAATTGTGGATCTGGAAGAGGATTTCACTAAGAAAAGAAAAATAAAATCCTCACCGCTGTCAGACAGTGGAAAGAGAAGGAGAACATCCGTCAAGTCAACCGCAAGTCCGAGTTCAGAAGATATCAGCTCAAGTTCCAGTGTACCTAACAGAAGTGTTTCCCCTCCACCTCTCTTACCGCAGCAAAGTATTTCTGCAGACTTTGTTGTATCGTCTCTGGGGAGGGACTCTGAGCAAGACTCGTGCTCTCAATATGGTGACGTTACAGACTCAAGTATGCCGGTTCTAGTGTCTTGTGAAGGTGATACTTCCGTTCTTGAAGGTTCTTTCAGAGATGATGCGTTCCCTTTGACTCCCCCAGACTTGGATGAAACAATACGGGATGAGAAAATAAAACGACTGAAGCAGCTCTTAAGAGAACGAGAAGCAGCGCTTGAAGAGATGCGTAGAAAAATGCAGCAAAGCTGAAATACTGAAGCTGGTGATGTGGACCACATTCATCTTCATTTCAGAGACTTCAAAGAAATTCCTTTCTTAAACAGACGTGAATATTTCTGGTAGATGGAAGATCTTAATGAGATCTACAGTATATGTGCATTCAGAAGAGTACGGATTTCTTGTTAAATACCAGAAATAAAAGACTTGAACCATCACATTCTGGTTCTGGGACGTTATATGTATCACAGAATGCAGGAGAGAGGCATTTTTATTAGTGTATTCTCTCTATTTTGAATTGAGGGGTTTCTGTATTAGTCCTAGCAAATAAACTTTTCCACTTTGGAATCCCACGGCCTGTCTCTTAGAAACCGAATGTAAATTGCAAACCCCAATTGTAGATATTTTTTTTTGTTTTCCTAATGTTTTATAGCGCGCGACAACTTTTGTGGATTTCTGAGAACTGTTAATTGTCATAAAAGGCCAACGGTCAGTGTTTGATAAATGCTGTTTAAGTGATCTAGGAATTAGACTTTAGGCAGTAAAAATGCAGATATTTATACAAAACCTCTTACAGATGTGAAGACAGAAGCAGTAGAAAGCCCTGCGGACGCTTGTCCGGATACCTGTCTCTCGCCGTTGTTATTGTAAGCCTTTGTAAGGCCGTTGCCAGCTGTGCAGTGTTGAAGTTTGGTTGTGGGGTTATTTTGCGGGGGGAGGTGTATTTTTTTAAAACATAATTATGTTGAATAATAACTTGTTGAAGCAAAAAAGGCATATTTCTTTACCCAAGGGTGGTGTTTTTAATAATTCTTGATGAGTTTCTTTCCCACTAATCTGTTCAGTCGTTATTTGAACGTGTCTCTCGCTACCTTCGTTTGATGCTGCGTTCGTTTTGCGTTGTAGGAGAGAACGTGCGTTCAGACGGTCTTTGCCACCGTAATTTTTATAGATCTTTGTAGCGTATTTTCCCAGCGCGTTCTGTCGTGTGTTGCATGGACGTCTTTCGCTACCCTCTGTTGTCCATGCCATTGAGTCTCGTAAGGCCCTTCTGCAGTTCTTTCGTCTTTACTGTTACAGCCACGACGTACTGTTTTGCCAACAGAATTTGTCACTGGTTTTTTTTTCGTGTCCGTTTATGGCTCTGTTCAACATGACTGATCCTTGGAGAACTCCATTGCCGATTTCTGTTCTCAGGAGGCTGTTTGCTACTATTCTTATTTCCTGGATTTTAATCAAATTTTCATCTGCAGGGGTTTTCTCTGTTATCACGTGGATGCCCAGTGTATGCATAGGGTTTTGGCGAAGGACGTTGCTTTGGAGTTTTATCTTTGGAGAGCCCAGTAGATTGTATCAGCCCTACGTTCCTTATTAACGTGCATCTTGACAGTGCAAAACACTCCAGTGGATTAGAGAGGCAGGACAGCCTTTTACAAGGGAAGAAGAAGATGGTCCATGCTCTGAAGAGCTTGAGATAGACCAAGTGTAGAAGATGGTGCACCAAACGTGCAGTGGTGGGTGGAGAAGGAAGGTGTGCAATGGAACCAAACTCTGAATGATTGAGATTGCTGTATAAAAGGCAAGTGCTTGTGGTAGAGCAAGCAAGCAAGGCTGAGCTTGTCGTGGACATCCATGGGTTCACTGTGCATGGAGTGAGTGTTTTGGGGCTGAAATCCCATCGTTTAGCGTAGGGAAGCAGACACCTAACGAAGGGCTGATGCGCAGCGGGGAGAACGATGTGAATGAATCGGGCCCCGTGACCTACGCTAGCACGCAGCCCAGGTGTCGCAGAGCTAGGAGCACACGCAGGACAGCTGAGCACCCGGGGAAAGGGCTGCATTGGTGGGACCAGTGACCGCATCCTGTAGCCCGACGGTAAGGCTGAGTTCCTTGTGGCAGAGGTGTGCGCAGATGTTACGTGTCCTTTATTGGTAAGTGTGCAAATGGAAGAGGGCAATTTATGGGAGCTGATTTTTTTGGGCGGTGAGCGATACCGGTGAGGAAGATGTCTGTTTGCAGTCTCGTCTGTGCTTTTTCCATGAAGTGTGGAAGAAGTGTAAGTTTGACCAAGCCTGCCTGGCAAATACAAGCAGTGGTGCAGTTGTTTTGTGGGAAAAGTGGGAATATTCCCCACATGTATGTGGGAGGGATGGGTTGACCCTGGCCAACTGCCACGCTCCTAGCCAGCTGCTCGCTTGCTCCCCTCTTCTGCAAGATGGGGAGGAAACAAGGCAGGCGAGACTTGTGGGTTGGGATAAAGACGGTTTAACGGGTTAGGCAAAAGCTGCGTGCAGGCAAAGCGAAATAAGGAATTTAATCGCCGTGTCCTGTCGGCAGGCGGATGTGTAGCCATTTGCTGACTCCGAGTGTGCGTCATGGTTACTTGAGAAGACAAATGCTGTAACCATAAATGTCTCCCTGCATCCTCGTTTCATTAAGCTTTTATTTGCTGAGCGTGACATCACACAGTATGGAATATCCCTTTGATCCGTTGGAGGCAACTTTCTGGGCTGTGTCTGTTCCCAACTTCTTGTCCGTCCCCTGCTGAGGGGAGGAGTGCAGAGATAAAGCCTTGATGTTGTGCAGACACTGTTCAGCAGCAGCCAGAACGCTGGTGTGCTGTCAACACTGTCTCCGTCGCACATCCAAAACACGGCACCGCATGGGCTGCTACGAAGAAAATCCATCCCAGCCAGACCCAATGTGATGGGACAGCGATCAGAAAGGAGATTGAAGAAGCCTTGTGTGTTGTATCTGGTGCTGCAGTCACTTGTGATGCTCTTCCAACAGACGTCACTCGCCTATCCTAATGTCTTCTAACAGAAGTCTTTCCTCTGTTTTCCAACGATCTCCAAAGAAATTAATGAAGCCGAGTTCACTTGTCCTCTCCTTTCACTGGGAGGATTCCACATTTGACATTCTACGACACGCCACCTTCTTGCTTCCAGAACATCTTTTACCCTAGCAAAGTGGTCTCTTAGCCTGAGTTTTCTCAAGAGATGATAAGATATTGAAAATTCAGAGAAGAAACATCACTGCGAGGTTTGGAAGACATGTGACCAGTAGGATTTGGTGGAAGAAAGTGAATGGGCTATTTCCTTGCAATCTAGTAACAGAAGACACTTGGTGCAATTCAGAAAGACAAACTCAAGCCATCTGTGGAAGAGAGAGAGATGTCTTTTGTGGAAGAACATCAATGCAAAGTTGAAAGGATCACTGAGAGCCAAGAGAAGCCACTTGGTGTGCTGATGTAGGATAGCTGTGCCAACAGCAGGAGCCAAGGGGCTTCCAACAGCCAAGGACCTTGCAGGTTGTTGGAACTGCTCTTCATCCAGACACATTATCTGTAGCACAGATTCTGTTTTCCTGCACTGTTCATCCTTGAACTCCTATGATCTGTTAAGGATTTATTTGAGACAGAAAAAACAGAGTCCTGGGAAGAGGACTCTGGTTGTGAGTGAAAGTTATCGGCAGCCATCCCCACGTGCAGCCTTGGATGGCAGAAGGCGTTGGAGTTACACGCCGTGCTTGCCGTGTTACGTACATAGCAATATGAAGATGATGGATTTAGGCTAGGAATTAAAACTATCACTTACAAGCAAATATCTGGGAAGAGTGAGTGGAAGACCTTTTAGGAAATTCTGGGTCCAAAGAGCAAAGGTGGCAGTGAGTGCTGGACAAAACAGATTGGGAAGCAAGGACAACACTGGGCCAGTTGCCAATGTCAACCTAACGGGGTGACCTGGAGTATCTGGACCAAGCTGACCATGTGTGAAAGTGTTACTTTTCAGCTAGAGGACAACCCACCACAGCACTGGCATTTCTGTATGATGACACAAATCTTCACAGAGGTCTGTCCCAGACGTTTAGCCTGAGAGGCCGTGTGGAAGCCGGGCACCCTGGAGTCCATCAGGTCCAGTTTCTTCCTGGCAAGCCAGCAATCAGCTGCTGGGGGTGGAGGTGTCCAGAAATAATGGAAAATGAGCTCATCTGCAGATACTTGTAGTGAGGGGTGTGCAGATTGAGCTTTCAAACCGCTTTGGACAGTGTGGAAACGACCCTGAATTTCCTACAGTTGTGTGATTTCAGTGGACAAATTGTGAGCGGTTTCCAGTCAGCAGTGGGAGGGTGAATTTGGCAAAGCCCTGCCTGTCCTCCTCTCGTGGATATGGGAGGCGCAGAGCAGTTACAGTGCAGTCTGAAGAGCTTCTGGCAGAAGGGAAGGGAGGTGGCACGGCTTTCAAAAGCAAGACATAAAAGCAGAAGTCGTTAGAGTTGGATTAATCTGAAGATCCATCCAGTTCATCATTGTGGCTCCAGCAGAGACCAGCATGGGGAAGGAAATGGGAGTGGAGACCGACAGTGGATGCCTAGGAAAGAGGACAAAGACACAATGATTATACGCAAGGCTTCACTGGTGCTTTTCATTTTACAGCTACAGTAGCTCTGAAAAAGACGTGGTATATTTATGTTTAATACCTCGAGATTTTTTTCTTTATGTTATATTTTTCCATTAACTTTTTGAGGTGAGTGTAACCAGTCCTCAAGTCGCCATGTCCAAGCAAAAAATTATTTTGTAGACTTTTTTTTTCATCTTACTCTTCAGTCTTACTTTTTCTAGACTGGGAAATTCAGTGTAGGCATCCTCTAAACAGAAACTATCCCAAACGTTGGACCATTTTTCTTACGCTTCTCCATAGTTTTCCAGATCCACCATAATCTTTTTCAGATGGATGGACCAGAACCACTCTACTGATTAAAATGTCAGCATCATGGAGTTACAGCGGCGTTTTGATGGGTTTTGTTTTGCTCTCTATACCTCCCCAATAATTTATTATATTCCAGGGCTCTTTACTATTGAGCTGGTATTTTTGTGTTCTGATCTACTAAATTTGCTGATCTCTTTGCACATAACCGCTCATCCAGATCTCATTGTGGATGGAAATAAAAGGATTTTCATTCATCTACACTGAAATTTGTAATTTGTTTTCTTGCTCAGTTACTTGGTGTTATGAGAACCTTCTGAAGCATTTTTCAGTTTTCTTCAGAGCTGTGCCACTGACAGACTTTGACATCTTGCTCTTCACTCACTTTTCTAAATAATTTGTGAATATCGAAGAGTACAAGCTCCAACAGGAGTATCTGGGACTCCTTCCTTTCATTGAGAAACCGACTGTTGAATAGCCTTTTTTCTCTTTAAACCAGCGATTTCTACAGCTGAGGATGAGCCCGCTTTTGCCATATGTCGTGGTTTAACCCCAGTCGGCAACCAAGTACCACGCAGCCACTTGCTCACCCTCCCCCTCTTTGAGGGGGATGGGGAAGAGAATCAGAAAGAAAGGAAAACTCGTGGGTGGAGATGAAGGCAGTTTACTAGGACAGCAAAGGAAGAGATACTACTACTACTACTCTGTGTGTACACACGATGATAGTATAATAACAATAATAATAATGGAATGTACAAAATGAACAATGCACAGTTTCTCACCACCTGATGACCTGACGACCAGTGCAGCCCACCCTGAGCAGTCATCACAGGACAGAACCGAGCATGATTGGAACGATCCTGAGCAGAGAGGGAGGGTGAGAGCTGCCCACTGGCCAACCCCCCCTTGCATACCAAGCACGGCATCTATGGAATGGAATAGAATATTTTCTTTGGCCAGTTTGGGTCAACTGTACTGGCTGTACCCCTCCCAACTTCTTGCACCTGCACTGTAGCGAAACCTGGGAAGCTGAAAAAGTTCTTGGTCTGTTTAGCAACAACTCGTAACATCAGTGTATTATCAGCATTCTTCACATTCCAAATCCCATACTAAATCCAAAACATAGCAGCTACTGGGAAAATATCAGCTCCATCCCAGCCGAAACCAGGACACCATAGCAGCCTGGTTTCTGTAAAACTATGGTGAAGGATGTCCTGGTAGATGGTTGACCACAGACACCAATTCCTTTGCTAAATGATACTGGATTTGGGACAGGTCTTGGCTTGACTGAACCTGCAGAGACTTTTCTTCAGTTGCAGAGAATTGTATCAGGAGAGAGAAACCCAGTCTGGAGAGAGAATGAACAGACATGGCAGCAGCAGAAGAAAGAAGTGGCAGGAGAGCTGTGAGAATGGCAGGGGTTGATGGCACTGGGACTGGCAGGTCGAGATCCCAGCACATCTGTTTGCAGCTGCTGAGGACTTCTAGCTCAGGAAACTAATGACAGTCGTAAAAAAAAGGCAACAACTTCAAATGAAGACTTGAGCCTCTAGGAGATGATGGTGGGAAGATAGGATAGGAGTCACAGGACAGCCAGACAGGAAGGGAAGGGGTAGTGAGTAGATCCAGATTCACACAAGTGCAGAAAGATGGACAGGCAGAAAGATCCATCTGTCAGCTCCTAACTGGTATGAAAAGGTACTTTTAACGCCAATAGGTGGTTACCAAGTCAGAACCGCCCAGGAGACGTGAGGAGGATTTGGAAGCTGGTGTCATCCTCCATGTCACAGCCAGCAACACTGGACGCGCCGCCTGGGTACAGGTGTCTTGGCACCGAGCTACTGGCCAGACCACGTGGACACCTGCCTTGGTACCTGCCTGTGGTTGTGAGCATGAGAGAGGGTTTTGATTTAAAATAAAATCACCTTCCCTGATAAGATCAACCATCAAAATCTACTACGTTGTTCTGCCATGTCACAACATTGGTGTAGTGTTGCTATTCCATTCTATTTTTGTTATCATTTCTACCTGCTTTCTTGGCATGGACAAGACAGAGCTGCTCTTACAGCTCCACAGGCATTCCTTGGAACACCTCAAAAAGTTGGTGTTGTGTTTGCCACTCTCCTGTCCTCCAGTGCTGGAGCAGTTCTCCAGGAGAACTTATTTCAGCTGTGTCATCTTTTGTTCCTTCAGGGTTCTTGTTCGAACATGGGAGCATAATCCTGTTCGTAAACTCATTTCTGTTCTTCGGAACAGAATCTTACCCTTCTTACCCATATCAGAGGGATTCTGGTTCAGAGAGATCCGTCAGTTCCCTGTGATGAAAGGGTGGGAACGTTCCTGGGCTCTTCTACAGTGGTCATGGATACCAATGTCTTGATAGATTTTTCTTTGAAGACTCATTTTATACCTCGATCTTAAAAACCTTCTGGCCAACTTCCTCCTGATGTTTGAAAACACACTTCTTGTCCCTTAAGTCCCCTGCTTATTTGGATGCAAGTTCAATTTATCCGAGACTTTTTTTCCCAACATCTAATGGCTGCCTTAACCCATTTCAGCCGTGCTGGCTGTCCCCCTCCCTCTCCAAGTGTTTTTGGGCTAGGTGGTACGTGTTTGCTCTCGGAACAGTCTACAGCAATTGCATAGATTTTCCCTTTGGGCTACCGCTTTTATTTATCTTGTTTTTTTTTTTTTTAATTGATTATGGCATCACTTGCTGATTATTTTTCTTTAAATAATAATAAATAGAATAAATCCATGAAGACGTTGTTTCAATGCACAAAGGATGAGTCAGCTGGAACAGTTTCCTTCCAGAACACTGTGCTAGCTCCTGTCCCAGCTTCTTGTGCTTCTCTGAAGACAATGCTCATTCTTGTGTCCTACTTCTGGCTGGGATGGAGTTAACGTTCACCTGAGCTGGGAGGGCAGCTGGAGCTGGTGGCCCCTATGGCTGGGCACCCAGCTGGGATAATTAACTAATTAGCTAACAGCTAATTTACTCAAATTAGCCAAAGGGCTGTTCCATCCCATGCTCAGTATATCAGTGAGGAGGGTGCTGGGGGAGCCTCCTGCTACTTGGAAGAAGCCAGGTGTGGAGGTTTGTGGTGAGCCATTGTACTGTGTTTGCATTCCATCACTGGTTTGTTTTCTTCTGTTATTCTCTTAATTTTTTTTTTTTTTTTTCATCTCAACCCATGAGTTTTGCCTTCTTTTCTTTCCCAGTTCTCTCCCTGTCCCACTGGAGGGTGGGGGGAGTGAGCGAGAGGCTGCGTGGCTTGGTCCTGACTGGGGCTGAACTCTGACACCTTGCCGTGTTCCCTGTGGGTTTTTTTCTTTGTGTTTTCACCACATCTTTCTTGCGCGTTCTTCTCTCTCACCAAAGCTGCCTCCCCAGGCTGGCAGCCTCCCACGTGGCTTTGGGTGGAAATACACGTTTTATTTCTGTGGTCCGTCTCTCACACCTGACAAGTGGTGTTTAAGCTTAATGCAACCTGGCAAACCTGCGCTGTCTGGGTGGTAGGATGAGGATTCACTGAGAACTTGAGTGCCTGCTGGATGTTGCCATTGTAACAGGTTTTTCTCCGTTTTTAACAGATTCCTGCGTTCCCATCAGTCTTACCGAGAGGGCTGTGACTCCTTGGCATGCTTCACCTCCAGCGTTCAGCTGCTGACTGACGCGTCCATCCTCGCAGCCCTTGCAGCAGGGTGTGGGGCTCACTTCAGGAGTGACCTCGCACACCAGGCAGGTAAGAAGGCAGTCCTGCGTTCAGTTACGGTCTCACAAGAGGACACTGGCGGCAGTTTCTCTAGCCCAAGCCTGGAAGTTTACTGCAGTCAGCCAGGAGTAGAGGAAGAACAAGTTCATAGGAAGTGGCAAGGACAAAAAGCATGAATGCAGCCACCCCTAAATGAGGAAATGCTGGAGAACCCAATGGGAGTTGACTGAAACATCTCACCTTGTCAGGGAGCAGCAGGAGTGGGGCTACTCCCCAAGGAGGGATGAGCTGGGGGTTGCTTGGGCATGGGAGTGCCCTCAACAACCAAGGAGCTGGGCCAGGTAGTAGAGCAGCATGGTGATAAGAGGGTCCATGACAGCCCCAGGCAAGGTGAGATGATGAACGAGGTTCTGGATCTGTTCAGTGTTCAGTTAGGAGCAGCAGATGGGAGAGATGGGACCAGAGACAGGACTGACTGCACATTTGAGGTCCATGGAGGAGCTCAGGTTGGAGGACAGTTACCTACTAGCTAGGTCTGAAGTCCAGCCCCAAAATAAAGCCAGGAACCTACAACATAGCTCAGCCCAGGGCTGGGTGCTCAAGCCTGGGCTCAAATGGAGCTCCTGGGCCATGGGCAGAGAGTGTGGGAGGAAGTGCCAGGTGAGGTTGATCAGGGCAATTAATGTGTATTAACACCTTCAGGGCTTTGTAAGTCCTGTAGCAGTGACAAAAGTGGATCCTTGGGTTGGCTGCTTGAGTCTTCAGTCTTTCCTCAGCACAGTCTGACTGTGCCCAACTTCCTGCAAGGGGCTGGCCATCAGAAGTCTTTGGTAGGAGAGGCAGGACCCGGCCCGGCCCTCGGGAGCACTCTTCTGTGTTGGTGGGACTGCGGGGGAGGGTGAGAAAGCTGCTGTGGGGTCATTTATCTCTGGAGCAGTCCCTCAGGAGTATGGAGCTGTTCCTGGGTGCTGCTCATCCCTGTCCCTTTGGAAAAGGATGAGAGAGGAGGAAGAGGGTTTTCCTTGTGCTGGGGAGATTGTTAAACAGAGAAGAGTTTGATGCTTTGAAGTTGAACTCCTGTGGGTCTGCAACTGAGCAGGAAACCCAACGGGTGGTGCTGAGCAGCTGGGGGAGCCCTGGGGTGGTTTGGGGGCGTGGGGAGGGGGGCGGTGGGTTTTTAAGTGCAAACTCAGGAACGTGCTGGTTTAGGTAGAACTCAAAAGTTTTCCCAGAGCTGAGGCTGCTGATTGCTCGCGTGTTGGTCTGTCTTGCCTGGCTTGTTGGAGTGCTGCTGCTGCTGCTACAGAGAAATCTGGGGCTCTCTGGAGGGAGTATCGCTCCCACGGGCGGCCTGGCTGACGCTTGTTGTCAGGAGCAACCTCTCTGTGCTCGGTAGTGAGCCATGGGAGAGGAAGGGAAGGAGAGAAAAGTCCTGTGAGCAGGCACGGTCCTGCTGAGCCCTCCTGAGAAGCTGCATGAACGAATGACTGAGGCTTTTGGTTTCCCCCCTTTCGTACCAGGAAAAGGGCGCTCTCCCTCCTTTCTGGCGGGATCAGGGCTCTGCAAGCCCAGGGCAGTACGTCACTGTCACGACAATCTCCTGGTTAAGCCATTTGCCTAATGAGACGTGAGTGAGGCATGGAAAAGAGGTTTCTGCTGGCTGAAGCACCGTGTTTTCTGGGTGTAGCAGTTACCCAGAAACTGGGATTTGCATGTTGCCTCATTAGAGAGCGTGTAGCTGAGTTTGCAGCTCTCCAGGGAGGCCCTGATCCCTAGGGATTTATCAGCAGCTAAAATATAATACTTAGGGAAATCCTCCCCGAGCTGTAGAGCCCTTGAGGTCTCTGTGACTCCACGTTAACCACATCTGCTTGTCCTCCTACTCCGCTGGCGTCAGTAGTTCGGCAGATTTCTGGCTGCGGTGCTTCTTTTCACCACGCGAACTGTCTGAACCCTGGGCTGAGCCAGGCCGCAAGCGCGGATAAAGCACAACTGCGATGGAGACATCCTATTTTAGTCCGTGAGAATGAAGTTGCCCAGGGCAGCTGCTGGAATTCCCAGGAGGCCTCCAGCTTAAATTCCTCTCCAGGTCCTTTACCTGCCCCTCCAGGGAAGGGAAGACACCAGCATAAGCTATTTTGGTGTGGGAGGAAACGCGCTAGAGCTGATGTAGCTGTGGAGTTGAGCAGTGATTTAGGAAGGAAGCTGAGCTATTCCTGCTGGATAGAGCTCAAGGGCAGCTGTTGGTGATGGATTCTGTAGGTCTGTCTGTAATCAAACATCCCTTTACTGCGGCAGAACTAGGGCAAATGTGTATTTTTAAGGCTTCTGTCTTGGTCTGGATGTGACTACTGTGTGTGGGAGGTCGTTCCCTATGAAAAGACTGGGTGTAACCACCCTGGCGCGCGGCTGGGGCATCACAGCACTGGCAGCCTCCTGGAGCTCAACCTCTGGAGCGCCCGGCCGAGCTGCGAGGTCAGGCGAAGGGCTGGCAGCACCACGTGGCGGCTTTGGGAAGCGGCAGGAGGAACGAGCAGCCGGCTCTTGGGTTGGAGGCTGTGCCAGGGGAGCGCTATAGGGACATCAAGGCTACGAGGACGTGTGTCACGCTCTGCGCCCGTTTCGGGGTCAGTGCTTCCCCCTCGCGTGAGCAGGACACGGCTGCGCAGTCTGACTCCTCCTAGGCCGGTGCAATAGGGACACTGCACGTGGACTCTTGGGTGAACCTGTCCATCAGCTCAAACAGCTGCCAGGCAGAGGGAGGGTGGGAAGGAAGAAGAAATTCAGAGCAGAGTGGTTTGACCTCGGAGCAGCCTGCGTGGGTGGCTGTTCCCGCTGCTGCTCCTCGGCACTCCTCTCCAGGAGCAGCCACACAGCTGCCCTTGCAGCAGGAGGGGAGAAGGTTGAGCTATCGGCATCTCCTGTCCTCTGGAAGAAGCTGTGGTGTGAACGGGGCTTTCCTTGTGGGTTGCTCAGAGGACGAGGTGGCTTTGGGGTCCTTCCACTCTGGCATGGCATGGAGATCATGGGTCAGCCCCAGCTGCCCCAGTGAGGGAGCCGCAGCTGGGGAAGGATGCGGCTGGAGCCCAGCTCTAGGCTGGGGGTCTGTGCATCCAAAAGGGCTTGGTGTGAGGAACCCCGGGGAGAGCAGGGCAAGGGAATGAGGGAGCTGAAATTGGGTGTGGTGGAAGTGAGGAGGAGACACAACTCTTTAACAACCTTCATTTAATTTTTCATGACATTGGCATGTGCAGAAATGTTACAGGCTTGTGTACAACACTGGTTACGCTTGCATTGCTGTGCGGGTCAATAGCAAAGCCCTTTCTGTCAGGTACAATACAATGAACTCGTACTTTTTTTTAATATAAAGTAAATGCTTAGAAATATCAACCGTTATTGCTAATAAATTCCTGAGTTATACTGAGAACTTGTTCTCTCCCCCTGCGTTAGATGCTCCCCGCTATCAGCAGTGCCTGCTCCTCAGTCAGGAGGCTCTGCGGAGTGTTGTAAAGGGTTTGTCCGTGCAAGCTGACAACCGCACGCAGGGAAATTTTCTAAATAGGAAAAAGGAAAAAAAATTCACGTTAGCAGGCGTGTCGCAGTCTCAGCACGGGCAATTTCAGTAGTCAGATGAAACGCTAAAATGCAGACCGGTTCCAGAACCACGCGCCTGACTCCCAAGCTGTTCTCCTGGCCTGACTCCATCGTTTGCCTTGCAGTTCTGGAGCAAACGTCCCCTGGGACTGTGACAGACCTCGCAAGTGCAGCTGCCTAAAGCCAGCCTGATGCTGGCGCCTGCGTGTGAACGCAGCAGGGGCAGACGCTCCAGAGGAACAGCACTGCTTACTGCTCTGCGTGCCGCAGGACTCCCACCCTCGATGACCGCTGGCGAGGCAGCCCAGCTTGCACCGCGTCAGGGTATTCACAGCAGAGCACTGAACTTCATTTTACCTGAAAGTCACGGATGTAGGTGAGGAAAAAGCTGAGGAAGGAGAATGCTAACGACCACTCAGAGACGGTACTGATGAGGTGAGCTGTGTAGCCCTGTGTAAGAGTGAGAGGAGGGGAGAAAAAAAAAAACTCAGTGTGAGCTGCTCCTCTTTAACCTGCAGTGACACAAAGACAGCTTGCACATCTGACATCCTGCATCCACAACTCTCCTTCGGAGAGCAAAACTTCTTCGCCTATCTGCGCTCTCTGGGAACGAAGTGCTGAACTTGGCAAAGGGTGAGAATGACCAGGAAACACCTGCCCCACACAACTGGGATGACCCCCACTGGGAATTTAATATCCACTTGCAAAACCTGAAGGCTCAATCAAGAGCTTGGCCTGACTGACAGCAAACCCTCTTTACAAGAGCACAGGTTGAAGGCCCTCCTTTGGACGTAACCAGACTTTGGAGAGGCTCCTCATGCCTTAAATACAGGGAGAGGTGGGAAAAGCCCTCAAAACCAGCCTGCATGTGTTTCCTCCAGGAAGTGCCACACCTCCAGCAGTGCCTGGAGAGGATGGGGAGGGCCAGGGAGCTGTCAAGACCTAGGTGCCCTTTCTGTGTCCCACCTGGGATCCCTCGCTGCCCCGCACTTATCACCTCAACGGCAGCTCTGCCACTCGTATCCCTGGGCTGCCTTCTCCTCCTGGCTCCACCTGGCAGCGGTCAGGAACTCTGCTTCCCGGCAACCCGCTGGCGTGTGAGATTATTCACCGTTACTGTCTAATGCCGATGGGGAACCGCTGACCAGCACGGACCAGACAAGCTGGTAGCTGGACAACTCACTGCTGAGGCAGTTCAGTTGCAGCTTCGAGCGTTATTTTAAATTAATCTCGCTCACAGGCAGTAACGGTTTTGCTCCGAGCAGTACTTCAGCCAGTAGCTGCATACTGGCTCAACTGGTAGAGCTCACTTGTCCTCTCCCATCCCGAGTACGCGTACGCAACTGCAGTCAGTCCCGAGCTGCACCTGTCACCGCAAACAGCGTAGCTGCCTTTTGCTCTGTTTATTTTCTCCCCTCAATCACTTACTTTTTCCTGTGGCGCCCAGTGCAACTTCTGCACTAGATTTGTTCCGTACAGGCCGCTGTACAAGACAACTGAGGAGACAAACACTGTACAGAAATGTGTTAAGGAAGATTCAAGACCAAGAATGAGCAACTTGAGAATTTCAGACTCGGCTCTGGATTGTGTCAAGCTGAGGGGGTAAGGAGATCTCAGCGTGTTTTCTCCGCAGCACAACAAACAGTAATGGTGACGTGGACTGTTCACATCGTTCCCTTCAACTCGTAGGCTGTTCCAGCTGGCCAGTTACTGTCACCTGAAAGGTTAATTCTGATCTAAACTGATTATCTTTGTTCTCTGCATCGTGTTACATCTCCTTGATCAAACATAGCCTGCTTACAAAAGCATTTAAACTGTGATCAAAGGTGAATGCTTACTTGGCTTCTGGAATTTTTGGTGGTACTTTCCAGGCTAATAGTGTCTGGAGCTCTTTCTCTGATTGCTTTCCAACTTCTCAGCCCCTTTGAATTCTTGATACATGGGTTACAGGTTGGAATACTGTATAATTAGCAGCAGAGAGGGTTATTGGCTTTTCTGTTTCCCTCTTAGTTCACTCGAGGTTTGATAACCGCATTGGTACAGCGGCCGAGGCAAAACCTCCGCGTGACAATGATTCCTCATGCGATCGGAGACCTGGGCTCTCTCTGGAGTGACTGCGATGTCACTTCTCAACACCTCGCAGAGGGAAGGTACGCTACACCGGCGCTACTGCCTTCATAAAGGAAACCTGGATCATTGAGTTATAGATCTGATTTTCCTAGGATTAAGATATTAACTTCCTCAATCGTTAATGAGATTAAACATCAAGAGCCTCCTGATGTGAAAGATTTAATTTTGGTGGGGAGCGAGGCTGAACTTACTGGCACAAGCATGTCTGAAAACCCAGACATCAGAGCTTATTAAAAAATTGATGTGAATGATCCAGGGAGCTCTGGTTACTGATCTGCATGCAAGATACCCCATTCTCTGCTAATTAAAATGTACAGCTTTAGTGGCCGTTAGTTACCTGCCTGCGTTACTGCAATGGAGGGAATTTAATCATTGAGATACAAAAATAACTGGCTCCCATCCTCCCCTTGCTACAGACGGGTAATTAACTTCATTGCTCCCTCTGTGCTGGCAGTTCTGCTATTCCCCTCCAGCAGGGGATCAGGAGTATTTTTATGGAATCATTTAGGCTGGAAAGGACAAGATCATCGAGTCCTACCATAAACCTAACACTGACCAATCCTCTACCAAACCGTGTCCCTAGGCACCACGTCTACACGTCTTTTAAACCCCTCCAGGGATGGTGGCTCCACCGCTTCCCTGGGCAGCCTGTTCCAGGGCTTGACAACCCTTTCAGTGAAGAAATTTTTCCTAATACCCAATCTAAATGTCCCCTGGTGCAACTTGAGGCCGTTTCCTCTTGTCCTGTCACTGGTTACTTGGGGAAAGAGATCGACACCCACCTCACTGCACCCTCCCTTCAGGCAGTTGTACAGAATGGTAATGTCTCCTCTGAGCCTCCTCTTTCCCAGGCTACACAACCCCAGTTCCCTCAGTTGCTCCTCACAGGTCTTGTCCTCTAGACCTTTCACCAGCTCTCTTGCTCTTCTCTGGATGCGCTCCAGCACCTCAATGTCTGTCTTGTAGTGAGGGGCCCAAAACTGAACACGGCATTTGGGGTGCAGTCTTACCAGTGCCAAGTCCAGGGGAATGATAACTTCCCCAAGTCCTGCTGGCCACGCCATTTCTGATACAAAATGTACTTTTCCTTCTGTGCTCCGGCCATTTCACCTCTGGCCACAGACCTCTCCCTGTTACCATCTTTCTTTTATTACATTATGAGCTGTCAATTTAGAAACCACCCTGAAAAATGCACTTTCCTTCCCCTTCCATACTTGTGTATGTATATATCATTGTTTCTACAGCTTTACTTCCCTCTAATTTTGGTTAGACCACACTGGTCCAAAAACCTGTACAGATTTGGGGTTTTTGGGGTTTTGGCATCCGTAAAAGGCTCCTGACTTGCAGCAGATCACACTGTTCCATTTTAGTCTTCCCCAATTGTATTTGGCTCCTAACTGTTCGAAGATGAAAATCCTGTTCTTTGCTAGCCCAAAACTTTCTGCTAGGGTCGGCAGTTCTCCAAGTCTCACAGATGACTTCCTCACTCTGTGTCAAGCCTCCTCAGCAGTTTTGGGGCCCTCTCGCTTCTTTAGAGGTAACCAGCCTGTGCTCCGCCATGAACAGGAGCTCAGTGAGCTGCTCTCTCCCTGGGAAACGGGGCGTATGGGTTAGCGTTGGTTCTGGCAGCCAGCCTGGAAATGAGTGAAATTGGTGGGGATTAAACTTGGTGGCCTTGATTCAGCTGCAGAGGGACACCAGGTAAGCAATGATTTTGGCACTCGTGTCTTGGGAATGTAAATTCAAAAGCTTCGGTGGTGTTGTCCTGTTTGACACAAAAGAGTCATAATTTTCAAAATACAATGTTTAGGTTCATCGGGGAGAGCAGAGGAACTGCTCTGGTTCAGTTTCCTGACTGTTAAATGACTCTGGACAGGGAAAAGGCCTCTCTTTCTGGATGGGTTTGCTCACCTTTCTGTAAAACCCACGGCAGCTTCCAGCACTCGGAATCCAAAGTTAAGGGAGCTGATGGATTCCAGAGCCGAGGGAAGGTTGTAGGGAGAGCCGGCCAGAAACGGCTTGTATTTTGAACTGTAGGATGGGCAGGGGAGGAGATGAGAGGTCAGATGTCTCTGAGAGGCTCAGCCTTGGCAGCATGCTACACAGCTGTCTCTCTGACAAATGCCAGCGGTTTAAACGTGCCCTGGGAGCCAGCTGGCTTCTGTTTCTCCCTATCTTTCATAATCTGCAGTCAGACCTCTGTGATAAACTCTTATTTTCCTATTCTCAGTCTCTGGTGTGCAGAGGGAAAGGAGAGGAGAAAGGGTGGTAACCATCCCTCTGACCTTGTTTTATTACCCAGTGACTCACTTGTGCGCTTAACCCGACGTCTCCCTTTTTCTTAAAGCTCCCGGGCTGTGACACAGAACGTGAAGAGATGGCACCGTACGAGCTGTGTGTGTGAGGACAGGCCACAGGGGGTTAATTTAATGTAGATGCAAATGCTGTCACCTGTGAAGGCCGCTCTGTTTTATGGCGCTGCACAGCAGAAGGATACTGCTCACAATGCTCGAACAGCACCAGAGTAACACAGTCAGCCGGATCCAGAAGACGTCTTTGCTGTGAACTTCTGGCTGCATCAGGTAGGACAGGACGGTCTGAACCAGCATATAAATGGCCCCTACTCCAAACGTCAGGCAGGCTCCAACCACGTGTATGTAGTACAGAATACATTTCTAGGGAAAGAAAGCGTTGCTTGTACACAACCTGGCTTCATTTTAAGCTCCGAGAACAATTTTCTCCTGTAAACCTCTGGCACTCCTCCCACGCAATTACCTTCCCACATCCCAGGGTAAGCAGTTCAGGAACGTGCTGGTGCTTCGGAGATTTTTTGTGGAAACCCCACACAGAGTTAGCTGGAAGCCAGCACCTGCCAGCCCTCTGTGTTGCTGCTTTTGTTAAGTTCTGTGCCCAGGTTACAGGTCACAGCCGTGTGTTAACTACAGGAATTTCTACGAGCTGTTCTCGTTGGCGATAGTGGACAGTAACACAGAAACTGGTGAAGGAATCCCTGCAGCTGGGCTGGTAACGAGGGTGAGCACAGGCTATCGACCGAGCACTTAATCCCAGGAATCCGTACGTCTATGAAATGTAATGAAATGCAGGATAAATGCAACGCAGACCTAGTACACAAAATGGGATTAAAATAATGAGGTTTAGCGCTTCTCCGAATTACTCTAGTTTGGATAAGCCTTGTTTGTCAAATTAGTATCTTTGAATGCCCAGAGGGAACAAGGTTCAACCAAACTTAACCTAATAAATAACCTAATAAATAACCTAATAAATAACCTAATAAATAACCTAATAAATAACCTAATAAATAACCTAATACTGCTTAACCTAAAAAACACGACAGGAGAATCATAAAAATCGTTAAAACTGGAAGTTATTCCAAGAAAAACAACCCAACTTAAAATTTATGCACTGAAAAATCAGGTTGTGTCCAGTCCTTCCTCTCATCCTGGCTCAGCACAGGACGCAACGCCAGGATCTGACAAGTGTTCTCTTGCCAGTTGTGCAACGCAAGGCCTGGCAGCCTCCCCGCACGCCAGTCGTGCAGCTGATCTTTCTGTGCCCTAAAGCACCAGACCGGCTGTGTATTTCCCTGAGTAACTCCTGAGAGAAGGAACTGGAGTCGCCCTTTCCTCACAATCTCCACGCGCACCTTACGCGCGCACGTGAGTGTGAAGTGCGGCACGCACGCCGGAACAGAGGTGGGAATTTATGTTTAAACAGTGAATAACCAAGTTGCAGAGCCGTGTGCTCCAGCGCCACGTGCTGTTCAGTGATGCAAAATCTTTGCCCTGTGTGAGGAAATCGATAGCCACAGCTGGAGTAAAGCCGTAGTAGTGGCTGAGCAGCAGGAGTTAAAGCTCCCACGAGGATGAGCCCTGTGCTTTGACTCCCAGCAGCGAGAGCTGTCTGGAGCGCTCTGCGTGCTGGCTGTTCCCGTATCCTCTTTGTCCATCTTTGTGTATTTTCCAATGTCAGTTGCCTTCAGTACCTAGAGGATTCCAGGGGGCTTTAGCTCCTTTTGCCTCTGGGGTGCTCCTCAGCCAGCCCTCAGCATCGCTTGGATACGCAGGCACATCACTTCCAGTCTTTGTCTTGCCCAAGATTAAATGTTACACAAGCTAGTTAACAAATTAAAAAGCACCTTCTGTATTTTGATTATCCTGAAATCTACAGGAAGTAGACATGCCCCCTCCTGGCCAGTGGTGGAGGGAAATCATGGAGCTGAAGAAAGGTGGGGGCTTTCGCTTGGTGGGTGTGGTAGGGCGGGCTGTGACCTCTGGGTACAGCTAGGGCTCTAGAAAAAGTCAACAGATTGACACCTCCCTCCCAAAAAAACTCCAAATGAGTCTGCTGAGGTTTCCACGATGGGCTGCTGAAGCTTGGAGAGCTGTGCTAGGGAAAAGGAGAAGGGAACAAGGTGGAGCTTTCCAGGAGCTTTTCCTCTTTGCTTTTTCCTGGCAGGAGAGCAAGGTGACGCTGCAGCCTCAGGTGGCTAAAGGCACCACTACGGATCCCCCCAAATCCAGCTGGTAATGAATGCGATGAGGCTGGCAATTGTACAACTGACTGGCACCTAACAGCCAACGCTGTAGAATGCGGCCCTGCTGCTGGTGCGATACGTGAGAACATCAGATTTTGGAAAAAAGTATTGAGGAGGGGAAAAAAAACTAGGAACACTGGGAGGGAGAAATTCAAAAGCTGGTTAACACTGCAGTATTTTCAAGAACTGGGCAGGTTTGAAGGGAAATGTAGCTAAGAGGGCAGATTTTTCAGAGCTGGACTTCTCGTGGGGTTGTTTTTGCTGGCTTTACTTCTAGTTCTAACAATGTTTGACTATTTGACGCTTGATTCTTTTGAGTCAAAATAGAATATAGTTGTGGTCTTTTACCCTGGAGCTAAGGCTTTCAAATCTCTTATCAGGAGATTGAAGATGCATTTGCTTTCTGCAAAACTCATGGGTTTCTTAATGTTTTGGAATTTCATGAGTGGCTGCTCACAAGTCCCAGTGGATAAAGCAAATGAGAAATGAGTAAGAAATTTTAAACCAAAACTTATTTGAAAAAATTTGAAAAAAAACAGGTTTGCCCTAAAGTTTTGCTTTCATTCAACCTCCCATTTCATCAGACATCTCAGTCAACAAACACACACACGACTCTGGCCAGCTTCAGGACACTGCAAACAAAGCACAAACCTGGAAATTTGCAATAACGCAAAGTCCAAAACAGCTCATCAGTCCCAGAGTAAGGCCGATCTTGTTAAGCTTGATGATCTTGGATTTTTCTGGATTCAAAGCGTAAACTTGTTTATAGCGGACGTACATGGTAGCCACACCTGTCAATGGAGAACCCAAACGCAGTAAGGCGTCCAGCTGCCGAGCAGACCGTCCTTTAGTAACTGGGAAGATGCTGAGCGACAGAAACAACTCTTTAAAATACAAAAACTCTCTTACGGTACACTGAAATAGGAAAGCTGAAATCTGGGAGTCAAAACTGGAATAAGGGAATGGCAAACAAGCCAACTTAGTGGATTGTTCAGGTCTCTCTCATTTTAAAGACCTACTAGGTTGCTTTTCCGTCTCTCCGTAACTGCAGCACAAGTAAGGTCACTGCCTTCAATTTGCATTTCTATTTCTTTTACTAGTCTGCTGGTTTTTTTAAATGCATTTTTGGCCTTTCTGGAATCTGCAATTGTCATGCTGGCTTTGTGGATAACATCCCTGACGTACGCTTTCCTCTGAATTGCTTAAGAGAATTAAGATTGATTGCTTAGAATTTAGTTTTTGACAGCGAATTATAACCTGAATAAGAAAATTAAATTGTTTAAAGCTGTGTGCATTCCAGAACTGCCTGCAGTTCGCCAAGGACAGCTTTCTGTACTCACCCAAGAAAGCAGAAATATTTAACATGATCCCAAATAAGCATCTTTCAGGTGGTATTGTCCCAGTATCACTGGAAGAGACAAATGGAGTGACACGTGTCTATCTATACTAAAACACTTGCGACACAACTTTGCTTATTTCAGTCTACAAAGGAATCATAAGAAAAACAGGTGTGTGAAAAAGCCCTCCCAGATAATTTTCCCTGAATTTTTCATTACTCAAACTATGCTGTGCTAGTTCCCAGAGCTGTGGAAGTAAGCCTGGTAAAGACAGGCTGTCCTTGGGACAAGGAATGAACATACTTTTATATTGCTCTTGATTCCATAAAAGGAATAAAGAGTATTAAAACTGCAAAAATGAGGAACCTGGAAAACTGAAGGACCAAACCCAAGGTCATAGGTCCAGCCTGGCTGCAATACAGTTGGGAATATAAATTATGGTGTGGATTTACTGGTGCAACCAGACCTGGTGACAGCCGGACGCTTTAGTCCGAACAGAGGGTTGGGGATGCAGCCCCGGTTTTCTCCTTCATCGTTTTAAGGATACGTTCACAGAGCCACAGCTCAAGGGTTGGACTTCTGCACAAAAATAGACAGCTTTACACAGAATTATGCACAAATAGCACAAAGAGCTAGTGACTTGACAACCGGAGCTGTTGAAGAACTGCTCTTTAAAGCCTGGAGCTGGGAAAGAACCGACGGGAGAGGCCAGCTCAGTGCTGCGACGCGCTGTGAACGGGACCGACCTGATGTAGGGCACCAGAGGGTCGACGTGGTGTAGGACGATCGCCGTAATGTATGAAAACACAAAAGATGCAGCTGACCAAACAACCAAAGCCGCGGGCAAGACGGAGAGGCCTTGCTGGAACCACCACATTTCAGTGTGGACTTCCAACTCCAAACACTGGGAGGAATCAAACACAAAGGTTTACTGAGATTTCACAAAGGTTTTACTTCTCTTGAGGCAAGCTGCTTCACGTGCAGCCATTTGATATTGCTCTCAGTCCTGTCTGGCAAACCCAAAGTGAACACTTGACTTCACGGCAGAGAAGCAATCATAAATAAGCAGAAATCATATCTGGAAATGTTAATTCTGAAATTCTTTGAAGATCATGAGAAAAGAAACCAGTAGTGTCGCTTTACTACATGCCTCAGCTGCCAGAACGAGGTCAAGGGGGTCGCTGTGAGTAACTGACTCTATTTTCTTCTCACCCTTGCGTCGTAACTCCACGTTAGGATCAGTGAGGCTGACAGAGAACGTGTCGCGCTAGCGACAGTTTAACTGATAGCGGCTGTTGTAGAGCCTCCAGCTTCCATTCACAACCAACCGGGCAGACGCGGAGGAAATGACCTAAAGCACCTTAATACCTGCACTCGCTTGCTACCTGCCACGCTGTGCGACAACATCTGTGACAACATCGCTTAAATAAGCTGACAGACACCTCCGAGCAGGAGCTGACTGCCACCCGCCACAAATTCAAACTCAAGGGCTGCTTATTCCTGGTGGCAGCAGAGCAGCTACCGTGTTTTTACAGGTGGGAGGCCAACGCAGGACAGCTTTTGAGTGTCTCCAGAGATGGAGACGCTACCACCTCTGGGCAACCTGTGCCAGTGCTCTGTCATCCTCACAGTGAAAAAGTGAAAACAGAAAGTGTTTAAGCACAGTTGGAACTGGAGACGGTGAATGGAATATGAAACAGGACAAAGGTGAGGAGCAAGTAATGAGTACAGATCCAAGGGTGTCCAGGCAAAGATCAAATGGGATGTGAGAAAGGCAAAATAGCATTGAGACAAAATAGGAGGGAGTGCAGCACTGAGAGGTTTTAGGAGGTGGGCGCTGCCTAGAGTGTGAGAGACTGAAGTGAAGGAGAAAGAGAAAAGGAAGAAAGAGAGAGGAAGCACCAAGACTAGGAAATCTCAGGGGAGGAAAAAAGAAGTTGAAACAAAAGTGGGTGAATCTTGCAACAGATCAGAGCTGATCAACTCCTTTGCATCTCTCTCGGGAGACCTCAGCAGTCTCCTGATGTGGGTTACTGCACACAGCAGGTATCTGGTCCCAGGCAGACCTCTGTCATTCCATGGCACATCTCTCTGCTGACCTGTGCCAGCACGCGTGCCTGGGAGAGCTTGTGGAGAGCCAGGCGGACAGATTCATCACATAACGCGTAACAATGCCTAATGAGAACTGCTCGTGTACCAGAAACTGGTCCCTCGGGAATGTCAGTGCTTCCAACAAGAACAAACGAGCTCTGGCGTGCTCCTGGGAGGCAACAACAGCCAACTCTAACGGATAACTCTTGAAAAGAATGTTACATCCTCCTAAAATTGAAGGTTCAGCTGCGCGGATGGGAGGTGTGAGGTAGCAGATAAAGGTGTCTAACAGGAGATGTAGTGAATGAGAATAGAGTGACAGAATTAAAGTTGCTTGCGTCCTTACCCGTAAGCTCAGGGTAACATTTGCTCTTTGATGTTGACTTTCATTTTAAGACTGTCATGCAGTAAAACCAGTAATAGAATCACAGAAGGGTTTGGGTGGGAAGGGACTGTTAAAGCCCACCCAGTCCAACCCCCTGCCAGGAGCAGGGACATCTCCAACCAGATCAGGTTGCTCAGAACCTCATCCAACATGGCCTGGAATGTTTCCAGGGATGGGGCATCCACCACCTCTCTGGGCAACCTGGGACAGTGCTCCACCACCCTCAGTGTAAAAAATCTTTTCCTTATATCCACTCTGAATCTACCTCCCTCTATTTTAAAACCATCACCCCTCGTCCTGTCACACCAGGCCCTGCTGAAGAGTCTCTCCCCACCTTCCCTGCTGCCCCCTTTGGGCACTGGGAGCCGCTCTGAGGTCTCCCCGGAGCCTCCTCTTCTCCAGGCTGAACAGCCCCAGCTCTCCCAGCCTGTAATTAAGATAACTTGACAATCCCATCAGTCGAATGAGTAAACTGGGAATTTGTATGAAAGAGAAATGCACGTTCTGCATGGCATTCTCTGTTACAGATGTTACGTGCCTGCGCATGAAATTCAAAACTTCAGGCAGTCAGTCTGATGCTTAGAGTTACTTTTCCTTTAGCATTTAAACGTTACTAGTGCCTTAGCTTTATTTCTGAATGAACAGATTTTGGCCTGAAAAGAAATAATCAGTATGCCACATACCTGAGAACACGGGCATCAAAAGAAATGGCACCTCAAGGGGAATCCACAGTCATCTTCCTGGTGAAGTTCCACATTCGCTTCATTTTTTTTTTTCTAAATCTTTGAGATATAAAGGAAAATAATCAAGATGTGAGTTACTTCTATACCTCTTACACTGCAGTATGTATTCTTCTTAGCACTTTCTGTCAGTGCTGCTGCTTGGACGCTGGACTAGATGCGCTGTTGGCCTGACCCAGGATGTTTCCCCTACGTTCCAGGTGGTTTAAGGAGCGCAGCTCGTGCACGGTGTGATGGGAGAAATGCCAAAAAACAGGTGTTTGGCTTTTTAACTTACATTACTTGTCTACACAAAGATTTAACTTGAAATGAGAAGCTTTCAAGAAAAAAAATGAATGTGACTGTTTTAATACAGTTAGAAGCAGTGCCTGGGATCACTGCTTTCAAATAAGGAACGGGACAGAACGGAGTCTTCCCGTTTCACCGGGCAGGGGCACCCCAGTGTGATGCTGGTGCTGCGCTAAATACGCGTCAGGGTGGCTGCTGGTGAATTTAAGCAGACATCCCATAACTCCTGTCTTCTCTTCTGCTGTTTTCACACCCTGGAGCGGCCACCAGAGAGGAGATACTGTGCTGCAGCCCTGTTAGCTGGCGATCGTCTCCCGGTTTCCCCCTGGATTGCAAGCCCTGCGCAGAGAAGCCCTCAACCAGTCAAGGCTGGGCAGCTCTGCTGTCGCTCAGCCCAAAGCGAAGGCCGGACACAACCCGTCACCGTTTCCACGCGGTCCGGCCTAACGAGCAGCGTGGCAGCTTCAGCGGCATCCTGAGAGCTCCGGCGAGGCACAGCTTCGCTCTGCGAGGAAGCTGCCGGCTGGGACAGCCCCACGGCAGGAGGACCAGAGCTGGTTTGGGCTCTGCCAGAAAACTGCAGCTCTGCACCTCTTACTTTCGCAGACATAAAGCCCTGACAAACTCTACGCTTAAAACTGGTTTGTAATTTTTTTTTCCACAGTAAATTTTCTTAGCTCTGTCAAGATCTTCCTTGAATTCTAATCATCTCACTTCATCTTCCTTCCTGTTTTCCAGGAAAAAAAAAAAAGAAAGAAAGAAAAACCTTTTTTTTCCACAGGAAAAAGTTTTCCAGTGAAAGCAAATCTTTTTTCACGCTCTTATGTGGGCAGAGGGTATCTACCACGCGGGCTCCGTTCCGTGCGAAGCGCTGTGTGCGTTTATGGCGCCGTCTGCTTGACGCCGGCCAAACCGTGCCCGGCTGCGGACGCACCGTGTCGCTGCCAGCTCACGGGGCTCCGAGCACGGAGCGTCAGGGCAAGCACGGGCGCAGAGCGAGGCGTCTCAGATCCCTGGGAGGCAGGATGGAACTGCCTTGGCGTTTGCCAGCTGGAAGGTCCTGAAATGAATTATTATTAACACCTCATCTTGTCCCATTGTTTTCAACAGTGAGAAAGAAAACACACTCAAGCTCCTCCTTTTTTTTTTTTTTTTTTTTTTTTTCCCACAAAGTCCTTTGCCAAGTGATTATACAACGGCAAAGGCCGGCCTCTCTTTTCAACGTGAGTGTGGTTTTCTTAAACATTTATCCTGATCTGTAGGCCCTTCCGCATCTGAAGTGATTTTTAAGCCCCAGATTGCGTATCACAGACCTTTCCCGCAGCAGACATTCTCAAGTCACTATCAAGGGCAGGTCAAGGAAGTGTTCCGATAACAAATGAGATTTTAACCATCTCTGAGGTTTTTCTTTAAACACAGGAAGTGTGCACATTCCGCACGCGCTCGAGCACGCAGAACAGAAACTAGAAATGAAAATAAAAGGTGGGCAAGACCATTAACGGCAGGACGTTGACGTTACCTAGAACGATAAAGCTGAAGAGATGGCAGAAAGCAGCTGGGGAAAAGGGAAATTTCTAAATTAACGCCGATAGGTCAACCTGCCTCTTCCCTGCTCTGTCAGCAGGGCAGGCAGAGATACAGCTGCTCCTTTTTCTCTCCAACAAAATACTCCAACAGCCGCTGCGCTGAGGGAAGGAAGACAAAGCGATGTGCCGTGTGCATTCATCGGTGTTTGCTTCACAAAGGTTGGACGGGGATGAGTCAGAAAGGCACTGACCACGTTCATTTACGCAACCCATTGTCAGGGTCAAACTGATAACACCGGTTAAAGGTTGCTCATCCTCAAAAGAGTAGAATTAAGACGGTAGGAAAGGTGTCACCTTCCAAGGGTAATGATGGATGACTCATTTTGAGTGTTTTCTTGGTACAGGCACCGCCAAAGTTGCTATGAAATCTTTTGGGTATGGGGGGCAGCTCCCAGAGAGCTGAGGATCTTCACGCCCTGGCTGAGCCCCCGCGACCCGCTGGGGAAGCGGCAGCACGGCGCGGCGCCAAGGCAAACAGAGCCAGGCACACGACACCAGGACACAACAGCGTCCGGTTCAGAAACCCGGTGTCCCACCGTGCCCGCCGTGCCCACCATACCCACCATACCCACCGTACCCACCGTACCCGCCGTGCCCACCGTACCCACCGTGCCCACCGGCCGCTACAGCTGCCCCAGGAGCTCCGTGTCCAGGACGAGCAGGCGCTACCTGTCAGCCCGACCTGCCTGAGCAGAGAACAGCAGCCAGGAATAGGTGAGCGCTCCCAGGAGAGCAGGGGGGGGGCAGATTTGGGTGGGTGGCGGTTGGGGGAATCCAAGGGACCGCAAGGTCACAGCGAGGGGCTGGAGGTGCCCGGTGTGTGAGGGGCAGCTCCGAGCGCTCAGAGCCAGGGAAAGGGGAGCTGATG
>JAAGAY010148354.1:75513-97789 GCA_011801015.1 Ardeotis arabs
TACCTCCGCCGCTCCCGCGCCGTCCCCGCGGCGGCCTCGCGCGGCCCCGCCCCTCCCCGCCCCTCCGCCGCCGCCCACCTTCTTTCCGGCCGTCGCAAAAGGGGCGTAAAAGCGTCGCCCAGGGCAGGGAGGCTGAGGTAAATGCCGGGTTTCTCTCGGCGGTGGGAGGCGGGCGAGGGGACGGGGTCCGGTCTCCCGGTTCTGTGCGCCCCTCCTCGGGTGGGACGGGGTCGCTGAGGGGCAGAGGTGCCGTGTGGGTGAAGGGGAAGGCCCCTGAGGTCGGGGCTGGGCCTGTGCTGCGGGCTGGGCCGGGGGCTGGGGTACCCCGGCCCGGCCTGGGTGCGGGTGGGCCCTGGCCGCCCCGGGGCTGCCCCCTTCGGGCTGGGGGCGAAGCGGCTGGCTGGGCCGAGAGGTGCCCTTGTCCTCCCTCCCCTCCCCCGGGTGTTTGCCAGGCCCGGGTGAAAGTCCTGCGGGAGCCGGGCCGTGTGCGGTTGTTTGTTTTGGAGGATGAGGTGGTCTTTGTTTGTTTTCCCTCTTTGGCGGGGGGCAGCCCTTCAGGAAGAGGGGAGAAGTGCGTGGTTTTCTGCAGTGGAACTAATTTTTCTGGTCGTCCAGGACAGCACTCACAGGGGCCTCCTGGGTGACTGTGTCCGGTTTCCTGGTGAGTGAACGGGTGCGCGGCTGCCTGCGCCCGAACTTACCGGCCTCCTCCGTAAGCCAGGCCCTGGTCGCTTGCTCTCTCCTCCCGCTGACAGGGCTTTCTGGGGCTGGCTTTTCACGGTCGGAAGTGGCCTTAATTAAGCTGTGGCGAGTGGAAATGACAGCAGTTGTGCCGGTATTGACCTTTGATTTACATAGCTTGTTCTGCCTGCTTGGTCTGTGCCTGGCTGGTGGCTTTAGAGAGAGCTGTCATCTTCCCCTCTCAGGGTTCATTTTGCTAGACGTCACAACTAGCTTCTTTTTTTTCTCTTTTTCCTGGTTGTCCATGGTAGATAAAGAGCAAACTTTTATTTTTAGTCTCCCTTCTCTGCTGCTTCTCCTCTAGTTCATGTGGAGAGTTGTGTGTTTCCGGTCACCGGCCTCCAAAGGAGCCGGAACGCCGCGAGGGTCCTCGTTCGCGCTGCGAATGCCGTTCCTCACCTTGTGTTTTCTTTTCACAGCCGCCTCGTGCTGGTGTCTGCAGGCTGTCTTTGACCAGCTGGAGCTCTCTAGCTCCTGCGTCATTCTCACGTCTCTTAAAAGTTGAACAGGCGGTGAGCTTTCGCCTGAACTGGGTTAAATTTGGAGAAGAAAAAAAGGAAGAAGAAGTAAGGAACAGCGATCTGATTAAAAAAAATGCTTGTTCCTGCCTTTAGGTGGCTGCTCAGCTTCACCAAAGAGGCGAAGCTGCTTCAGACCAGTTAAACCACGACAAACGCAGAGAAATCCTTGGTGCTGTCAGTTGCTGAGCGCTGTGGTGGGTGTCTGTTACGTACGACGGGCTCTCCCGCGAGCGGTGCGGTGCGGTGTGCTGTAAGTTGCTGCTGCTGCTGAAATTTAGGCTGGTGGCCGCAGGATGTTTGCTTCGGTAGGCAGCACAGAAAGTAAACAAGCGCAATTTGCCGTTTTATAACTGCACTGGCAGCACTTGTTTCCTGGCTTTCCCTCCGCCGTTCTCCAAACACCTTTCTTTTCTCAGGGAGAGCTGTTGTAAAGTCCTCGTAGTTTGCTGATGGCAGATAAAACGCTCCTTGGAGCAGCGCCTAGAAACTCCTGATATCTTAAAATCTCCTTTGCGCTCTTCACCTTCAGCCTGTCTCAACCCTTTCTGTTGCAGGATCTTATGATTCTCCGTAGCAGCTGCTACCTGCCAAACCAAAATCCCGAGGCCGCCCGATCCATGAGCGGGCATCGGAACGTAAAGAGGCGATGCGGGGAGTCGCACCTGGAATCCCCCGCGGGCTGCGGCCACGGTCCCGCCGCTGGATGCGTGTTAAGCAAGCTGGTGCAGTTGCCCACGCCTCCCTTGTCAAAGCACCAGCTGAAACGGTTAGAAGAACACAAATATCAGAGTGCCGGACGATCCCTGCTTGAGCCCCTCATGCAAGGTTACTGGGAATGGTTAGTTGGGAGAGTTCCAGCCTGGATCGCCCCAAATCTGATCACCATCATTGGACTGTTAATAAATATATGTACGACTCTGCTGTTAGTATATTACTGTCCAACAGCCACGGAGCAGGTAAGTTCTGGAGCTCTGGCACTCGCTGTTTGTATTTTCTGGCAGCAGCTGGCGCTTCTGGCCCGGGTGTGCCTGTGTGGGTGCCAAGAGAACACCCGTGGGTTTTGGGGTCGGCGTGCCGCGTGAGGCAGCAGTTCCTCTGGCCAGCGTGCCCCGTATGAAACGGGGTCTAAAGCCAAAACAGCCGCGCTGGTGGCGTTGGGAAGGACCTGCTGCGTGAACGCTGCAGCCCCACAAGGCCTGAGAGCCCGTGCAGGTGATTAAGAAATGCTCGCAGCGGGCTTGCACGGCGCGTGGGGTTTTTGCCTGATTGCGTTAGTCACCTCCAACCTTCTGGTCTAGAGTTCCACAGAAGCGCGAAGTGACTCTGTGGGCAGCGAGCTGGGTCTGCCTGCGAGCCCAGAGCTGCAGCACCGTGAGGAACTCCAGCTCAGACGAGGGGCTGAGCTCCGGAGCGGTGCAGCTCCAGAGGTCGAGGCCGGCTGCTTCCTCGGTGGCTGCCGAGCCTGAACCCAGCTCGCTGACATAACGGAACGCCTTTCTTCCTGGCGCCTGGGCGCTGGGCTTCCTGTTGCCAGGCAGCTCAGATCAGCGCCCCGGGTACAGTGCGTGATGAGCTGAGGGAGCACAAAGGTGTCTCCGGCAGCAGCAGGCTGCCCGGGGAGGCTGGATAAACGTCAGTAGTTTTATTCTTTGTTCTGAGCGTGCTAAATCTCCTGACCTGTCCTCAGGAGAACTGCCTTCACTTCCTGCAATCCCTTCTTTCAGGGGCACAAAAGTCTTTACCCGGCGTTTCAAGTTACTGGTTTCAAAGGCTTTTCTCTAGAGGTACCTCGTAAGAAACTTGGCAGAACTTTTCCGTAAAAATAAAAATCTTCGCTTGAATGTTGAATCTTAAAAACTGCTCCTATATAAGCCCTGAAAAAGGGGATAACTTGGTACAGAAAATGTATGAGCTGTCAAATAGCTGGAGAATGTCTCACGAGTTCTAGCTTTTAAAATATCTGTGGTGTACTGCTGGGCTCCTCTGTAACCAACTCTTCCAGCTGAGGCTGGGAGAGCGCTTCAGAGTCAGGCGGCACCGGTTTCTTTCCACCCAGACTCTGAAAAAACCCACAAACGTTGGTGCGTTCAACACCCCGCATCCCTGTGCCACAGACGACGTAGTAAAGGGAAGTTTGCCTCTTCTAGAGATCTGCTGGGACAGGCAGTTTCACAATAACTCGTGGAATTTGGCAGGTGTAAGATAAAAAGTGTTAAGTTTGAACGGTGAGACTGTGACTTGGTTTTAACTTGCCATTCACTCTGGGTGGGAACTGAGCCCGAAACGCAGTTGGATGGAGAGGCTCCCACCTGTCTCCGCTTCAGCCCGTCAGCAGCTGGTGTGGGTCCCCCAACCAGAGCGTAATTTGGAATTTAGAGCGCAGTTGTGCTTTGGTTGGAAATTAAACCTGTGAAGTAAGCTCTAAGCTGCGCTCGGAGTGTCAGGAAGCTGTAGTCTGCTGTGTTAAATCGCTGGTTGGTGCTCAGTAGTTTGAGAGTTGCTCTGTGCTAGGTGAAAGAGGTTGTTTTCTCCCTTTCACTGAGCAATAACTTTCTGCTGAGGCGGCTCTCAGCCCGCTCTGATTTGCCGTGTGGCACTGCAGCCCTGCGTGCCGGCACGGCAGCGAGATGCCGGCTCGGCAGCGAGATGCCGGCTCGGCAGCGAGATGCCGGCTCGGTGGAGCTGTAAGCACGTGCTTTTTAAGTGTCAAGTACCTGTCTGGGAAGAAGATGGGGCTTTGAAATTCCAGAAATAGAATTTTTTTTTATTTTCCTGAAAGCACTGTTGCTTTCAGATGTAAATTGTCTCTTCCTTGTAGCTTGGTCTTAGTTCTGCTTTTTTCAGAAGTGACTTGTCTCTTCCTGTTGGTGAAGGGTGGAGCCAAGGGATGTAGCTGTCACTTGCAGCCTCACTGGCAGCAGCAGGAAAAGGAGGTACAAGTAGTTCTGCTGTCTGCTTGGCTGGGGGGACCCCAGCTAGCGAAGCGTGGAGCCCTGGAATGGTTACCTGAATTTTTGTTTATTTAATGAAATATTTGGATAAGAGAGTGAGCTGTGAAATCTTGTGCAGATGGAAATAATCCCTAAGTGGAAATGCTTGCGCTGGTAGTGAAAGCAGTGTTTAAGAAAAGAGCCAGCAGTCTGATTTCTTTTTTTTTTTTCCTAAGTTTATAGAGGGAAAAATTGCATGACACTGAAAGATAACTTACACCTTGTCTATAAAACCTGTCCATGAGCAATAGAAATACATCCTGGGATGGAGTTCTGTAGCATCACAACCTTGCCTAAATGTGATCCTCCGCTTTTGGGTGACACGTTGCCCCCTCACCTCTGTCCCGTGCTGGTTTGTAGAGATGCACCGCTCAGAGCAGAGTGTGGTGCCAGCTTTGCGTCACGCTTGTGTAGACCAAATGAAGCCGGACTCCAGAGCTTGGAGAGGCAACTCGGGTTGATTTAGCTGCTTCGCTGCGTTTGGACTTTGTGGGCATGGTCTGTAAAACAGAGCTGCTCACAAAAGCTCCCTTTTATAAAGCGTGGCAAACGGGAGTGAGCAAAATATCCAATCGTTTATGGATGTGCAAACTGAAACAGACTAATAGGAACCCTCCGGCTTTCGTGATCCTAATGGTTTATGCTTCAAATCCTAAAAAAAGCTTGAGTGGTGGTCTCTGATTTAGCAAGGATTTGGTATCACTCGTATTTTTCTAGGGAGGAAAAAAAATTGCTATACAGGATGTGACTATTAAGAATTCTTAATGTAGATTTGGCAAAGCTGCTGTTACCTGCTAATGGAAAATAAACCAGGGAGCGGCGGAGCCGCCGTCCTGCAAAGCACGGGAGCTTTACAGCGCTCGCGAAATGTAACAGCCCGCGAGCTCCGAAAGCGCGCGCAGCCTGCAGCGCCGGTTCTCAAACGCCACCGCCGCCGGGCAGGGCCCCGCGCTGGGCAGCGTCTGAGCGCCTGACGCCTCGCTGAGGGCTGGCCAAGGTGGGCTCGGTGTTTGTGACACAGCTGCGCCTTTTGGGGGGTAAGAAAGTCTCCCAGTTTCTAAAGCACTCGGACAGCTTACAAATACCTGCACAGGAAAGAGAAGCAAGACAATTTTGCAGATGTAGGGCTATTTTTTTTTATTTTATTTTTTCTTTCAGGTGTATAGTGCGGCTTTCTGCTTCAGAAAGTGTGCTGTACCTCATAATCTAAGCTAGGAATTCTTGTCACTTTTTTTTTTTCACTTGCATTTCACATGTCATAACCCCCTCTGCCTGTCCCTGCAAGGACCAGGCATGTGATGAAGTGTGTGCAAATGAAAAAGTACTGTATGGGAGTGTAAGATAGTTTAACTTCAGGGTTTTTTTTTAAGGTTAAAAAAAAAAATTTTACTCTCACTGACTGTTTCTTTCTTAGGCACCTCCCTGGGCATACATTGCTTGTGCGTGTGGCCTTTTCATCTACCAGTCTCTGGATGCTATCGATGGAAAACAAGCAAGAAGGACAAATAGCAGTACTCCCTTAGGAGAGCTTTTTGATCATGGCTGTGATTCGCTTTCCACAGGTATTGTCATTTTTAATTGGAGTGTGGGGATTAAATGAGCGTTTCCGGGCTCAGATCTGGAATACAGAAAAATGCTTCTTCACTGAAGAAGAGGACAACTGATATTGTTGAGTGTATAGCTTTTCAGTCAACCTTCTTTCCACAGACAGTGTTGATCAACTGCATGTCTTCTCTTGTATGATATCAGAAAAAAAAATTCAGTCTGAGCCAGCAGTCTTCTGTGTATGCTTTATCAGAATCTTGGTTCTAAAATAAATTTCTGTAAGAAGTTGTCAAAATGCTTTTCTATATTATTTTAGATCGAATCTATATAGAGCAATTGCAAGACAGGTATGGAGCCTAAAGAATGGGACAGTAGAAGCCTGAGTTTAAGATTAGAATCAGCAGGATCAGTTCCTAGGTAGGTAGAGGTCACTGAGCCAGCCTGAAGTTTAACCCCATTGCAAAAGAACGATGAGACGCTGTTGGTTACTTACACTCTAAAGCTCTTACGCTTTACGTATTTGCAACTACTCTCTGAGTTGTGTATTTTGAGGGAGGAGAAGCATAGACACACCTTGTGAATCCTGAATGATAGGCCTGGGGTTTTCTTAATGACATAATCCGAATTCAGAAGATGAGAGGAAAATGTCTAGCAAATCTTGGACACCCACAAAGACCCCCAAACTCTGGCTGCAGGCTCCAGTTGCGTAAATCACTCCAGTCCCTTGATGTCTAATCCCACTACATTCAATAAAAATGTAGGAGACTAAGAAACCCTCAATACTGAGGATTTCTGAGAACTGATACAAATTTAAAATTTTAAATACACGTTTTACAGTCCGTAATTTTAAAAATGGAAGTGTTAATCTCTTATGTCTGTGAAATAAAAGACGTCAGGATGCCTTCACGCTGTCTCTCCTTCTCCGGGTCCTTTTGTTAGAGTTGTTTCTGGTAAGGCTCTTTACACACATACACGCTTTTATCTCTTTACTATGTGACTGATTTTCTTCTGCAGTCTTTGTGGTTTTGGGAACTTGTATTGCTGTGCAGCTGGGAACGAACCCTGACTGGATGTTCTTTTGTTGTTTTGCTGGAACATTCATGTTTTACTGCGCGCATTGGCAGACGTACGTCTCTGGAACGTTGCGCTTTGGCATGTAAGTACCTTGGCTGAAAATAAAAGTGAAAGTTAGGCTGCTTTCCTGTCTAGCTGTACTTTATGTGATTGTAGTTCAGGCACTTAGAGCAGTAGTAAATTGTTTATATTTTTGTATATACACTTAGAGCTTGTGGCAGCTATTACCTGTTGGATCCGCAATTAATACTGAATGTTACTGGTCTTGTTTTAGGAGTGGTAAAATAGCCTTTTTTCCTGTCTGTTAATTAGGAGCTTCTGATGTGATTTAAACCTAAGTCAATAAGGGAAAGTACCCGATGTTTTGTGCCCAAGAATGAAGTGTTTTTGTCAGATGGTGGCAGTCTGGCTTTAGTACTCAGTTCACTACCTGTCTCTTGACCTTGCTGGACTTGTGATGATGTGTAGTTAACCTCTACTATTAAGCGTAACTCTTACAACATAGTGTATTGATTGTACTGGTTTAGGCTTCTGACCCTGATGCTGTACCAAAGATCTCAATACTGAATGCTTTTAGCTCCCTTTGAACTTTACAGGACCCTGATAATTAAAATTTTCCTGTTATCGATCAAAGAACACGAAAACCCCCGACCTTGGCATGTGCTTGACTTTCCAGATGCAGGTATCAAACCCACCCAGTTTGCCTTTGTGCTGCAGACAGATGTGTACGTTACTCCTGGTGCTCAGCGTTTGCTTTTGTGAGGAGTCAATATTTTGGAGACAGCGTTTTGTAGGAGATACTGTTGTTACGCGTGGCCTTATTATGGGGAATTTGATGATCCATCAATGTGGAGCTAATGTAGAGAAGGCAATAAGCACACAAATGTGTGTATCATTATTTTAGATAACAGACAGCTCTGTGTAGTAAACACATTTGTTTCTTCGTTTGCCCCGTGCCGCAAGGTTAATAGACTGCCGTAAGTGGACGTTCATTTCTATGGCAAAAACTCAGAGATTATTTATCCAGTTAATTGATTCTCCCTGTTTGATACTGCTTTTTTCTGAAGCTTTCATTTCACCAGTCATAAAACTGAAAACTTATTGTGCTTCTGTCATGAGATTACATCCAAGAAATCGTATTTCATTACAGATCAACTCAATAAGCAAACTGGAGATGGCTCAGAAGAGCAGCAGATGGCTAAAGGGAGAGATTAATATTGTACTGCTTACACACAGCTCAAACTCAACAGTTAAATGTGTAATCAACTTGGCTTCCTGACAGAGTCCATTGTCTTCAAAAAGAAAAAAAGACAGATTAGTGTGTCAGAGTGAGCGCGTGCTTGCAGAACAGGACGTCGGATTTGTACGCGCCGTGGCCGTGCCAGCCCGGCCAGCTCGCTTTGCGGCAGACTGCAGAGCAGGAGCGCTCACCCTGAGGGAGGAGGCAAGAAGATCATTTCTGCTAAACTCCTATGGAGTGCTGAAGGTGGAGTAGGAAAACTATTAGCTTAATTGTGCCTAATTACTGAATACATCAGCTGCGCTGGTTCTCTTTCTTCCCACTGACAGGTGTGAGGAGCTGCCCTGCGCTGCTCCAGGATTGTAATCACTTGAGATGGTAAGGTCCCAGTGACCTGTCTCCATCTTTAAATGACCACATAATTTTATTAGACCTTGGCAGCCGCTGCAGATTTTTCAAAAAGCAATAGAGTTGGTTAAATAGCTCAAAAAATAGCTAGAGGTCAGTATTGCCTAAAAATTCCCCCTGAGGAAGCAGGAAGTGTCTCGGAGCAGGTTAGGCTGGCTGTGGTGAGGTCGCCGTAGGTAACATCAGCGGTGCAAAGGCAGCAGGGAGCAGCAGGGCTGGAGTTGTGCGCGGAAGTTTTGTTTAAGGACAAACAGCTGACCTGGGAACGGGCTTGTGAAAGAGCAGGGATATCCTGCATGTCTGAAGAAACAAAAAGGTGATTCTGAATTGCAGGAGAACATCCAATATTAAAGCAGTCCAAATACTTTGTTCTGCGCTCCTGTTTTTCAGCACAGTAACTGGTTTATCTGGGTTGTGGACTTGCTGGGCTGCAGGACAGAACGAGCTTTGTTTCAGGCTTAGTCTCGTATGGGTGCAGCTGTGCCAGAACCGGGGCATCTCTGGTTTGGGAAAAGTGCATTTTCTTCTGCATATCACAGAAATCAGACTGGCAAGGCCCAGTGGACTTCCGCATGTCCATGTGGAAGCAGATCTGGTATTTTAGGAACACAGAGCAGAACTGGGATCACTAGGGAATATGGTGTGCAAACCCTGAAGGGAATCTGCCTGCCAGTAGCCGGAGCCCAATTGTGATTACTAGCTCTGGTTCTTCCAGATCCAAACTTATTCCCCTTGGATTCCATACCGCATCTGCTCCCTGCTCTGGCAGAAGTGTATCAGGAGAGGTGTGTGTTTATGCAGGTTCAGGGCTGTATCTGACCTCACAAGGGCAGCGCACCGCCAGCCTGGCTGCAGGAGCTGTCTCAAATCCAGGACAGATGGCAGTGGAGCTGTTAGTCTCCGTCAGATCCGACCCGGGTTCTGCGTTGCAGAGCGAGTGCTGTGTTAAGAGGCGTGAGACGCAGCGCTGCACGGGTAAAGACCTTGCACGCTTGGCCGTGCTGGACTGGGGGAAGTGTTAAATTGTATTTTAAAAACCCAGTGGGTGCTCATCAAGGGTCCACCCAGAGACATGAGGATGCTGCTGCACCGTGGCCTCCAGTGTTTCTCCTATGAGTTATTGCATTATCTGGTTTATCCCAACCTTTCTTCATTGAAAGATGGAAAGCTGGCGATAGCAGAAATCAGGAGGGGGTGTGTATATGTATGTAATTATACACACTCAATGAGACAGAAATTAGTTTCGAAGGATGCTTCATAAAGGCACATCAGTAAACGCTGAGAGGAACAATCAGTTCTTAGCAGCTTTCATAAAACTGAAAAATTAAAAATGTGACTTCACTGTTTGAGTAACAGTCCCTAGAGAAAGCAAAAGCATTCAGGCTGTCTAACAAAACAGCCGTTACTGAGGAATGTTGGAGAACTTGGGGGAACATTCTTGTTCGGTGACACTGCAGCAGTTGTACGTAAGCAAGAGCCCGCTTGCTAACGGGTTGGTTTGGGCAGGGAAGGTGAATTTGGTTCACCTTCCGAGCCCTCTTGCCAGTACTACCGTGGAGGTGTAAAGGAGAGATTAGGAAATGAGGCTGTATTCCAGAAAGCAGCTAAATTGAAGCCTTCTTCTTTAGCAGGTAGCAGAACAGGAGTACGCGTGTTGTCTTGGATAGAAAATTCACACCGAATATCAAAATACAGAGATGGAAGCCTTCCAAGTCAAAGTTCAGCACACTGAGTTCTTGCTCTTGGAACAGCGTCAGGATCTCGGGACTGTGGTAGGAGATCAGGCAGTAATCTGCATGATTATAGGCCTTAAAACTTTCCATTTGATGAGTTTTCCAACGCTTCTTGAAGAACTTTAACACCTTGGGTATTTGCAGAGGAAGGTTTGAAGTGCAGCAGAGTCTCTCTTGATGTCAGGAAGGGACTGACTTCGTGCAAAGGCAGAGAACCTCTGCGTTGAGGTGGTGTTGTGGAAGGTGCTAAGCTTGCTGCTTGCAACCTGCTGCCTTCTGCAGGTGTCACAGAAATACGTGTAAGTGCCTCGCTGCAGCGTAGTACGTACAGCTGAAACTGCCGAGGGCTGACGTGGGTGATAAGGGGGGTTTTCCACATCACAGTCGTCCTCTTCCTTTCCCTCTCGCGAGTCCCTCAGCAGGGTTTTAAAGCAGGAACCAAGCAGTCACGCGCAGAGATGCTGCTGCTGATTTTTCTGCATTTGTCATTAAAAGATCTTCTTACTGCTCTGTGAAACTGCGAGCTTCAACATGATAGCCATGTGCTTTACCTGCTGTTATCTGAGCCGTACCACTTTTAATCTGTGTTAGTGAGCAGCAAAAGGAAAAAACTGCATGGCGTCTTAAGTGTATTACAACAAAGAAAGGAGAAAAGCTTATTATTTGACCTTATTATAAAGCTTATTATCTGACCTTGTGACGTTAGATACAGCACTGAACTTGCATAAACGCAGGCATCTTATTTTTTGTATTTTTTTTACCTCAAGATGAATTTCCTGTAGGTGGGAACACTTTTTTCTTCTGTACGGTTTGCTGTTGTATGCTACTTGTATTTCACTACGTCCAAGTAAAATGCTGGCTTGGAACGAGTTAAGGTTAAACTCCATAATAACCTTTAAAGCTGAGCGTTTGGACTTCTAGCATGTGACTTTTAGCCTTTTTTTTTCTCTTGTGTTGTGATGATGAACATTCTTTTCGTGCTGCAGCGATTCCCTTAAGAAAACACTCCTTTGTCTCATGCCCGGACTCGCAGTTCGCTGCCCAGCCTGGTAGGCAGGGGTAAGGCAGACGGAAGGCTCGTCAGCTCTCGGGCCGGCGTGCTGCCGCGCAGAGTGTTGAACAGCGGACGCATCCCCGTGAGCTTCCCCAGCCTCCGAACTTCTGATGAGACGAGAGTGTTTTTCTTGCCTGCAGCGTTCTGCTCCACAGGACTGCTGCAGGGAGTTCTGTGTGCTGGGAGGAGGAGGATGGCACGTAACGCCCCCGTGGTTTCACGCTGTATTAAAAAGAAGCTGTGTTAGATCAGTGTACTGGTGGTGATTGACGTGATTTCAGAGCGGTCTCCAGTCTAAGTGTCCGTTTCCTGTTGTTCTTGGTTGGTTCACTTTCTCAGGAAATATCTCAACTTTGAATTAAATCCTTTTGCTTCACCGTTCCAGACGAGGGAGGAACCAACTGCAGCTGTCTCCAAACTCTGAAACTTGATTCAGTGGTGGCCCTTGTAAAGTCTAACGGCTTGTTTAATCAAACAGGGCCTTTTAAGAATTGCCCATGGAATATGCTGGATAAATTAGCACTGACAAGTATATTCTGGATGCATGACTAATCAATTGTGTGTTAATTGGCTCCGGACTCTTACCAGCGTGGCTGGGGAACCCAGCAGAGCAGACAGCGTGCAAAATAAGAGCTGTCACTGCCAGCATCCAAGTGGAGTTAAGCACATGCCGAGGTCGGTGGTCCCCTTGTGAGCTTTCCCAGATAATGTTTATAACCATGAATCCATGTCTGAATTGCAAATAGCACTTAGAGTAACACAGGAAAAAAAGGAAAAGAAACTGCAGCTGTCCAAACGTACACGCTTGCATATGCAACTTTCTGTTCCTGTATTCCCTAAAATACCCAGTGTTACCTTTTCTACCTATGCATTGCATTATGCGCTGGGATAACGAAACCACGAACGCGTATCGGGCTGAAATCCGCTGTGCCCTCTCAGCAGGGGTGGACCGCACCTCGTTACCACCCTTCAGCTGTCAGTGCCATCCCCAGGAACTTTGTCTTTGATGTTCCTTTCTAATCAATTGCCACGTTGCTGGAGGGCAGCCTGCCTGCTTCTATTCCAAGCATACTTTGATAAGCACTGCCATAAATAAAATCTCTGTTGTGGCTGAAGGCTTTTTTTTTAACTAGATGGCTTGTAATTTCAGTTTGATCACATTCTAAAATATTTTAGTTACAAAATGCAGTCAGTCTGCGTTTTACCGTCATGAGCGTGTCTGGTAGTTGGGGGTCTGTTTGCCACAGGATATTTTTTCATCCCTTTCTGTCAGGGGTGAAAAATAAATGTATACAGAAGAGGTGTGGCTGCCACCTAACAGGGGTCTAGCGCTCACTTGACCTCTTTTAGCGTTATTTGCCAGGAAGCCGCGGAGTTGCCTGAGCAGGGAGGTGTTACTCCTTGCTTTCCCTTAGAGGTGGCAAACTGAGGATGTGGTCAGCGCTTCTGCTCTACAAAAAACATGCAGGAGCATCTTCAGGTGAAGAGTTCATATATTCAGCGTCACTTGGAGAGATGAGAGTGGGGTAGGGAGGTGAGATGTTCTGCATTGTGTTTGATTATGAATTTTCTTTGCTGTGACTTGGAGCAAGGAATTGAATTTAATTTTGTTCACTCATGCGCACACTGATGATTGTTTGCCCGTGTGTTGCAGTGGTGGTGTAAGTTGTAGAAGCTCTGAATGGAGTTGGAATGCGTAAAACACTACGTGGGTTACAATATTTTTGTTAATTCATTAATACTCATTTTTTGTGGTCATTAATTCCCTTCCTCTGACCTACCCTTTACATCCTCTCAATGCTGCGCTGTAGCTGTCTGGATTCGGTTCTTTACGCCGCGACCGAAGATCCGTGTTAATGGTTCCCCTTAACTGAAGTGCTCAGCAAAACGTTCTGAAATGTTTCTTTCCCTCGCGCGTAGATTTGATGTTACGGAGTCTGTGCTCTGTACCGTAGCAATCCACCTCCTCACAGGAACTCTGGGGCCCTGGTTCTGGAACTACACGGTAACGCGATGTTAAGGCTGCCTGGGAAGCCATGGCATGGACTAAACAGAGCCAGCGCCTGTCTCATGCACAAAGTGACCGCTGTACGGGGAGCGTCATCTAAGGTGTTTCACAAGGGCTTTCATCCCAGGGGGAAACACGTTTGCCAAGTATGGATGAACAGTCAAAATCCAATCTAACTGGAAAGAAAATTTTTGAAAGCATCCTATTTTACTTGAAAACAAAGCAAAAACCTGCCTGTTACACAAAAAGAAATGTTTAAAGCAAACTTTTCTATTTTGTCACGGTTCTGGCTTCACCTAAAAGATAACCAGGGTTGTGGAAGCAGCTGTGTAAGTGTGGGCATAGAATAATTTTGTTGGAACTGCTTTTTAAAGTTGTAGAATTTTGTTATCGCTGTTTAAATACCTTTCCACCAGAAAAAAGAATTGCTTGGCTAGGTCAGGGTACGCTGTGCGACAGCTTCAAAGGTCACCAGTTACTGGTTGAAATGCCTGGTTTGAACCGTACAACTTCTTCCGTGCAGGCTGGCTGCTGAACCGTGCTTGTGGCTTCATCATTAACTAACTTCATTTCCTGGTTGTCTTTATTCTCAAAATACTTTTCCTTGTGTCTGTGCTAAAGATATCCTTTTCCACTCTTGCTTACCACTCGTTAGGAAGGACTTTCTCTTCCTCGTTTCAGCTCCTCCAGTGCAGTGTATATGGATGGCTTTTCCCTGCCCCCCAGTAAAATGGGATCATTACAAGTAAGTTTCTCATAGCTGCTGCATTATTAGCCAGGAGTTTCCCTTTAAATATTTGAGGCTGTAAGAACAGCTTTTTGACAGCCTCCTTAGAACTGCATCAGACTCTAAGTAAAACTAAGATTTTTTTTTTTTTTTGTGACTTGTTTACATACCCTTTGTTAAACTTGCACTGATGCGAATTATGCTATTCTCTTTTTTTTTTTTTTTAATATAATGGGTGCAGCACAACTTTTGCTTCCATGAGGCTATTAGAAAGAGTCTTTAATTAGAAAGAGTCTGTAATTCCCACCTCTACTTTAGATCTAACAGTATCAGCAACCTGGTAAATCGTGGTGTCTGTCGTATCTGCTGGCTGCATCTGACAGTTGAAGCCAAGCGCCCGTTAGGCGTGCTGCGAAGGTAGTGAGATGACATAGTTTTTAAATACTTTGTTGACAAGCCCTGAAAGGCTGGAAGTAATTAGTGTCAGGAAATGGTAACGTAGCAAGCAATAACTTGAAGGAAGAGCTTCATCAAGGTTTTAGCCTGTTGAGATAACAGCATTATGACTCTGCCCAAGAAATCACTTAGGAAGGAAAAAAAAAAAAAAAATTAAAAATCCCTTGGTAATGAAACATTCAGAGATTCCCAAAGTCACCCATTGGTATGATAGCTCTGTGAGAGGAAGCAACTCAAATTCTGGAATGAAAGTGAGCTGTTTAAAATGGATGAGGACGAATTGCCGTCTCATGGAGGAGAGAGAAGATCTGCTTCTCTGCAGAGGTGAGATGTCAGTCTGTCGACCCCAGCTGTGGCCTCCACCCTTGGAAAGGGCGCCTTTGCCACTGGAGGAGAAATGTGCTGTACAAAGAGACGCGGTGGTTGACAGGACTGGTGTGTGCAGCGGAGGAGCCGGGCAGAGCGTTTTGTCGCTTTTGCTCCAGCAGCAGAATGGCAAGTGTTTGCTTCCGACGAGTCCCCTCAAGCACGCTGACTTTACCCAGTTCTCAGGCGTACTAAATTTCAGAATGGGCTTAGTTGACCTTCTTAAATTCTTACAGTTGTAGTTTCAGATGTCTTCTAGCATCTTTATTTTCAGTCTTAACTAATAAGTAAAGATGCTGCTGCTGCTGCTTCAAAGTCGTTTACTCAGAACAAGCAAAGCATCGCGCTCATTTTGCAGTCTGAGGTCGGGTGGTACAGACCTTCCTCTCAGTATTGCACCATCTCCGAGATGGCTGAGCTACAGGAAATACATGTTCAGGCAATTCTTTCATCTGATAGCTGTTTCATGTGACAAACATTTGTGATGAGAAAGGATGATAATATAGCCGTGGCTTGGAAGTGCTACGTGATCTGGGGAAATACTAAGTCGTAGCTTGCAATTCCCGCAACGCAGATAAGCCTTGTACTTGCACGCGCTGGGCAGTGAGGCGCTTTATTCATCAAGGAGGGGAAAAAAAGTCTTAAATTGTTAATGGTGTTTGCTTATGTCTTTGGAGAAACCAGTTAAAAGAACCTGAAGGCTTTAAACAATGGAAAACAAAAAGATTTTGGGAATTGAGTTAGAACTGGACGTGTAAACGTGCAGAATTCTAGCGAGCTCCAGCCCTGCATCCCTCGTCTGCAGCCCTGCAGCATCGCCCTCCAGTCCTTGTGCTGCTGGAATGGGACTTTTGCCTGTTGTAGTCTTTTACCTCACATTTTTGTTTTTTCAAAGATCACAATTGGGCATTTTAATAGTTTAGCACAACCCTACAGAGGCATTGCAAATAGAGATGTTTAAGATGACTGAATCAGGAGAATACTCAGGCTTTTATAGGGGAAAAAATGTTGAAGTCATAATGTTCCTGATGATAATCTTCTGTTATGTCAGAAAACTGAACGCTGGTTTGAAAACTAGCGCGTGATCTGCAGTCGAGTTTGTCGTGCCGAGGAAGGGTGGATCAGTAGGACAAAGCGTGGTGCAGGGCCGTAGAAGCCATCGCAGTCTCGGCAATAATTGGGGAATGCCCTGTGAAGCTCTGTGGGCGTTTGCTGCCCTCTGAATTTAGGCAGGCAGGGAGCGAGGCATGAGACGTGCGTTTAAAACCTCACAGCTTTTCTGCTTCCCTGACTTGGTCTGGATTAAAACACGCAGATATTCTTGTTTACAGCCTTCCGTTCACAGAGGGAGCTGGTGCGGTGTTGACGCTGTTTGACCTAGTCCCTGCTTGCCAGCCTCCCTTCTGCAGAGCTGCTGTTTTTCTTCCCTAACACCACTTTGCTGCAGAATCAGTATTTTTCAGGGTCGAATCCAGTGTTTTTCCCAGCCTTGCAATCGGATGTTCTGTCTTGGCGTTTTTAGTTTGTTAAACTATTGAGTCTAGGTTCTTTGATTTGTCTTCAGTGTCTGATCTTTGTCCTTTTGGTTCTTTGCCTATATAAAAACTTGGTTTGAGGTCTTCTCTTTAGTTGTTAGAAGATGAAAAAGCCCCTGGTTTATTTGAAGAAGTGATCTTTAGAACCAGACTGCTTGATGCCTGAGGAACCGTTACAATGGCTTTATGTCCATCTGTTGCAGAGTGGGCATGTCTTAGGGGAATGGTTTGTTGCTTTTTCTTCATTTTGTAGGTATTAGGGATCCACAGTGTATTGTGTGCTAGGTCTCTGCATCATCCTAGCAATGTAAACTGTTTGGGCAATGCTGATGTGACTCAATTTGCCAGGAAACATCAGGCAGGCAAAAAAAGGGTCAGGTTAGGGGAAGTGTGGCTCAAGTGATTGCTGAAAATATCTCAGTTGAGAGGCACGAAGAGACTCATGCTGCTAGCTCTTTCCACTTGTTTTCTCTAGGATGTCCACCGTAGCATTTAAACAAGTAAATAAATATAAACAGAAGGAGAAAATAGAATCAGGCTTTGAACGGGTTGATTCCCTTCTTGCTTTGAAATGTTCCTGCTCTCTCGCAGGTCTGCCTGCGGTGCCGGGCTGTTAGCTGTGCGAGGCCGCAGGAAGGACCTGGGGGGTCTGCGGCACTAAGGGCCTTTCCCCACTTTGGATTTCCTAATGCTGTGGGGTGTTTTCCTCCTTGTGGTACTTATCTTTTTGCATCGAAGCAAAAATATTTTTTTACTGTTAATCGATAAATGATCCACTGCTCCAGTCTGTGTTTTCTACAGCCCTCGTCATAGGAAGAGGCACTCCAGTGTGCAACAGAACTTTGCATGCAAAAAATATAGTACTATTTATGGGATATTTCAGCAGGAATGTTTATCCTCCTGCTTTGCAAATAACCTCCCTAGCCACTGCGGCAGGCTGTATGGGTTTTTCCTCACAAGGCCAGTGTGGGCAGCACAGAAAGGCTTCAGTCAGTCTGCAGCCACACTGAGCAAACGACGTTTCCCTGCAGCCCTGCTTTTGTCCTGTTATTTTATTAGGTACTTTCCAGTTCTATCAGAATTTAAAAACAATATAGTGACTGAGGCAATTTCTAGGTCTTTTTATTACTAGCGCATTTTATCTTGAAACGATTCATAAATACAAGTTAATGATTAAAGTGAGGAATGAACGTCCTCTAGCTCGCCCGCGGTGTTCACGTGTTCCAGGTGGTGCCGTGCGTTACCTCGGCTCGGTGTCTTTCTGACCAAACCACCCCTGCTTCGTGTTCCAGCTGCCTTCTTTCTCTTATTTTACTGTGTTACATTTTAAAGGCTCTTCAGGACTTCTGTGAGCACTGGTAGCAGTCCACTTGTGTCGCTTTCAGAAGCCTTAACTCTTAACTCTTTCCCGTTTATTCCTCCCTTTACCCCCCAGTTGTCCCAGTCCGTAGCTGCACGCTCAGTTTGACTCGGCGCAGTTTTGTTCGGCCGCCAAAGAGGCGGCGCGGCCCTTCGCTGCCCTCTCCTCTGCGCCTGCATCGTTCATGAGGCCACGCAGAATGGCTGAGGAAAGCTGATACACTAGAAATTGGGCCAGGAACCTTTCTTTTTCTTCTTTTTCGGTTGGGTCGCTTTAGCTAAGCCGATTTCCCGGTCCAGGTGATGGCACAAGGGGCAGAGCGGGACTGGGCAGGGGGCTTTTGGAGGAGAAAGGGGTTGCTCATTAGAGAAGCCAGAAGGACTGCACCTTTTAGCAGCAGCGTGGATTTAGTCCAGTTTATGCTCTAGTTGCACAGCCATTTCGGATTGAAGCTAAGTGAACAGAGGAACGCTGTGCCTCCTCTCCCTTTCACCCAGCAGCTGTTTCCAAATGTTGGTCCCTTTTGCGGTCTAGCTTCGGGCAGCTGCCTGGATTCCTGTGTTCTCATTCTAAATTGTGGCCATTTTACATTCTGGGAAAAAAAAAAAATTCACTGTGTAATTCCAGCATCAGGCAGGTATTCTGCAGTTATGGAGCATGTGTTTTAAAAAGTCATCCAGCAGGGACAGGAGCATCTCCTGTAGGTAAGGTGTTCCCAGGCCTTTTTCATCCTTGGTATTCACAACTTAGGCTTTGCTTAGGTGATAGTTTAGGTGTTTAGTTTCTCCTTGGTTGGTCTCAACGTCTTTGTCTTCTGTCTTAAGGAGCCCTTTAGTGTTGAAAATCTTCTCTTTATGTAGAATTGAAGCTAAGACTCGTATTTGTTCTGCAGTATGAGACTCTGAAGTCAGGGAGGAGTTTTTAACCAAATATACCTGCAGTTCGTTGCTGAACCCTTTCCAGCTGCCCGATGCCATTTTTGGTTGGGTTGCGGCGGGCAGCACTCCGGGCAGCGGAGCAGAGGCTGTACCGTGGCTGTGTAAAGAAGGTAATGCTGTCTCCCGAACCTGAAGCCAGGCACTGCTTTTGTGGCTTTGGTTGGGCTTCCAGTTTTGTGTAAGAGCTTGTCTTTCACAACCTGAATTTTTTAAAAAGTATATGACCTTATTTTATTTTGCATTAAGATTACTCCTGTCAAAAGAAACCTCTTTTACTGTCCAAAGAAAGCTGTAAGCTTGAGTTACCTACGTTAGTTATTATCACTGTTTCTGTGAACTTTCCCTGTTGCTTTGTATTCTGTAAAGCTCACTGACAGAAGCAGTCAGATCGGCTCAAACGCATTCCTGTTTAACCTGTGCGGGTTCACGGAGCTGCCTCAGCCCTTCCTCGTTGGCCGCACTGAAAACACATTTCCATGCTGATTCCAAAAGCTAGGAGGAGGCAATTTGCATTTAACCAGGTGTTTTGCGTACCTCTCTTCTTGCATGGCTGAGCACTTTTTTTTTTTTTTTTTTTTTTTTCAAGGTAGCTCAATGGCTCCATTTGTTTGTATGAGGACTGAAGATACGGAATTTCAGAACATTCTTTCCTCTTTGTGGAAATTAATTTTTTTTTTCCCCCCAGGCCAGTTCTGATTGCCTTACAGGATGGTTATTGAACAAACCGGAATACAGGAGGTTATTTCCTGTGTATCTCCTATCTCCACGCTTTGCGTAGTGAAAAGAAAATTAACAAAGCAAAGACATCTGAAGGCAACTGTCTTCTCTAGATTTCCTCCAAGAGCTTTGGCTGAACTTTCCCATTATACGCCAAGAGTCTGGCTAGTCCATGGGCATTGCTGCTCTCGGTCTTCCTTATTCTTTATCCTCCCTTCTGCTGCATCACGGCGTATTTTCTTGACGACTTAGGGAGGGAGCAGCGGTAGTTCATAACAGCGATAGCCAGGGGCTGGGTGCCTCCTGTCCCGTTTGCCTGCAACGTGCTGGTTCTGCTGTTTGCTCCGTAGGTGCGTGTCCTGCTCCTAGGGAGCTGTGCAGAAAATCTCTTGGCTGATGGAAAGCTGGAGTTGGATGCAGTGAGGATGGATGCAGTGTTACAGCCTGCTGAGTGCAGCAGCCAGCATTTAGAGAATCCACAGAAGAGATTGCGTTGAACGCCACGTACCATTGCCCTTCTGCTTTCTCATCTTTGGGGGATGCTCTGCGTGGGAATTGGATGCAGCCTCCTGATTATCCCCTGTGCATATTAATCTGCTGCTGAAAAAACTAGATTTTGGCCAGACGGGAGATGCTGAAATGAGAGGATCCACTCCAAAACTGGAACAAAGGCTGCAGAGAGAACTTGGTGGCACACTGATCTGACACCAAACTTAATTATCTGGTTTTCTAGCTCATTTAAGGCACAGAGGCAAAAAAAAAAAAAGCCCTGCACCATTATTCCCTGATGCCTGTGCAGTAGACAACATCGACAGTGTGTTTGTAACAGCAAAGGCTGTATTTGCAAGAGGTGATCTGGAGTCTTTTAGGTAGAACTGTGTTATTAGAGATAGGGCACATGCTGTAAATATTTCCCTGTCCCAAAGGATTATTTTTGATACATACTCCAGTGTGAGGCAGTGTTGTACACCAGCACCAGTACAAGTCCATCTGCTTTGTATTTCACTTGTCTTTCTTTACATCTCTTTCTGGAATTGATTTGTAGCGCTGTTTTCTTGCTAGCTCCAAGACTTTTGCGTGCTCTTTAAAACAGAGTCCTCAGCTCCGTGCTTTCCGTAAGCCTTTCCGTCTGGCCCTTCTCCAGAACGTACCAGCTGTGCTGGACCCAGAAGTGATTTCTCTTTTCGCTGCCTGCTAGAGACTGAGCTGCGCAATCTTCAGCAGCGCGGCTGCCCGTACCGTGTACACCTGCAGAAACTCCTCAGGGATTCGTGATTCTTAAAGTTATTCTGCTAGGCAGGGAACACTCATATGGGAAAACAGAATACGGAATAGAATAGGGATTTAAAGTATCCTTCCTGAATTTTATCATCTAAAAAATTCTTTTTTTTTGGTGGGTAAGGTAAAAACGGAATATTTCTGCAACTGGCAGTTGTCAGTTAAAGAGAGTTCCAATCGTTCCTTGTGACAAAATGGATTTTTATTGCACTGTGAAATAAAACAAAAAGTATAGCACAGCATGACCCTGAATTTTAACAAGAAAACTAAAATGTATTTTTGCTTTCTAAATTGCTGATAAATTTTCCCTCTTGTTTCCATCAGTATTTTGGAGTTCTTATACTGTGCATGATAGAGGAGAGCTGCTGCGCTTGCAAATAATTGACTTGAAATTGCTTTGAATAATTTTGCTTCTTTTGGCTTTTTGTACCTAATCAGAATTGATGTGACTGAAGTGCAAATCTTCATAATAATCATGCATTTACTGGCAGTGATTGGAGGACCACCTTTTTGGCAATCTCTGGTAATTCTGTTCATGTTCTTGTTTGATCCTTTTTAATAATCTCGTAGACACCTGGAAGAACCACCTGCCTATTGTTTAATTTGCGAGGGGAAGGTCTCACTTTTCCTTAGACATGGAAATATATATTCTTGAGTGGAGGTCACGTGGCAATAACTCTGCATTCTGGTTTTACCAGAGCTATTAAAACAAGTTATTTATTTTATATCTTGTGTTTGCAGGTAGAAGGTTATCAGATGTTGCACAAACTAAATGTAGCTTCACTGAAGTCCAGCTTCCTTTGAGAGCTGGCCAAAACGTGAATGAATTCCGTGCCCCAACCTAGATCGGCAGCGGAGGAGCGTTAAATGGGATTGAGCATACGGGGGGAGTTTTTGGAGAGCGGTTGGTAACCGTCAGATAATTTGGCCTGAATGTGGCTGATAAATCCCCCCTGTATCGAGGGGGAAAAAAAAAAAAATCCTGTGGGGTTTTTTTCTGCTTTTTTTTTATTTTTGATGGTGAGCATCCTAATTCAGAAAGCTGATTAGGAGGTAGGCTCACTAGGCTGGCAGGTTACGGGCTGGCATTACGCTGACTCTGTTTGCGTTTTGAGGCCACGTTGGGCTGTTGAAATAGTAATGCCCAGAGAAAAGCATGTATATGCGTACATAAATACAGCCAATTTCTGGAAATAGCATCGCAAGCATTGATTTCCTGGAAGGTTTTCCTTCCTGAGCATTGATCTGGATTGTGTATTTGATAACTGCAATTCCCAAGGTGGATTCTCAGGAAATCTTGATTTGCAATAAAACCGAGAGATGGTCAAAAATTACTGAAACGTGTCACCCCAAATTGAATTTCTGATCTGCTTTATATAATGAGAAATGAACCCTCTAACGTTGTAGAGAACATGTAGAAAAAGGAGCTAACTTTGGCTACCCTGATTCTGCTACCCATGCTTTCAGCCTTTAAAAAACACCTGCCCCCGTAATTAATTATGAAAACTGCAGAGTAAATACCATCTGAAGAGAACAAGTGTGGATAGAACTGGAAAAAAAAAAAAAAAAAAAAAGAAAGAGTTAT
>JAAGAY010148355.1:0-32126 GCA_011801015.1 Ardeotis arabs
GAAGAAATTTTTTACAATGAGGGTGGTGGAACACTGGCACAGGTTGCCCAGAGAGGTGGTTGATGCCCCATCCCTGGAAACATTCAAGGCCAGGTTGTATGAGGCTCTGAGCAACCTGATCTAGTCAGGGATGTCCCTGCTCCTTGCAGGGGGGTTGGACTAGATGACCTTTGAAGGTCCCTTCCAACTCTAACCATTCTATGATTCCATGATTCTATTCTCCGCAGGACATCAGATCAAAACAATACAAATTAACCATGAGGCTAATTTTCAGTTAACAGATGAACCTGTGGAGTTATAGATTATCTAAACAAATGCATGTTCTAGTATACACAATAAATATTTTTAAATTGTCAAGCACAGCTTGTGTACTCTTTGCCTCATTATAAAAATAATTACCAAAATGTAAAGTTCTCTGAACCGTTTCAAAATATTTTATTGAAATTCAATTTTATTAAACATTGTTGGTTTGAAGAGCTTGTCAAAGTGTTACTTGACTATGAAGGGGAAGGAATCTGTTAGGGTTATGGAGTAATTAAGGCATAGTGATCCCTTGAGTTCATTTGCTAGCCTACAAGCTTTATTAGGAGGCAATTTAGTAGAGTAATACTATTCAACTCAGAAATACAGATTGAGAAAGCATCAGCAAAACTCCCATTGCAGTAGGTGAGTATCTATTAATTTGGTGTTCCCAACTAGAGTAACTCCTTTTTGTGTAAGGTTATAATCAAGTGTTCACTGTCATGGGTCAGTAGTAGTCATCTGAAATGCAGTGCCCTGCTTTCACTTTTCTGTAACGTTGGAACTATTGCAGCAGATTATCCTTGGGGCTGATACTTCTGTTCCTTATTCTTTTCCCAGACCAAACTTAACAAATGTTTGTGTGTAAAAGTCAACTGTTGAATTACAAGCCTTTAAAATTATTTCAAAGCAGGAATAACTTTATTAAAGGGTGTAAAAAGCTCTCAAAGAAGATTATCTATACTATTTTATTTTTCTTTATAGTGTTAGCTCTAATAAACAGCACTCTAAATGATACATTACCAAGTCTGAGTGCATTTCTTACTGAGATCATCACGGTTCAGCACCTCCTGGTGAAAAAAACATGCCTGGACTGAAAGGAGGAGAGACTTCTTATTCCTATAATTAAATAAAACAGGCTGAATATTTCTTTGCTACATTTATGTTGGTGTAACTACATTATGACAATTAATTGGATTTACACCAATGTATTTGGGAGACAAGGATCTTGGAGGCAGAGTAATTAAGGCATTGGGCTGTATAACCAGAAGCTTGAATGCAAATTCAAGGCCAGGTTGGATGGGGCTTTGAGCAACCTGCTCTAGCAGAAGGTGTCCCTGGCCAGGACAGGAGAAGTTGAAACTAGATGATCTTTAAGGTCTTTTCCAAAACAAAGCATTCTATGATTCTATGATATCAAATATCTTTCCAGTTTTGTGCTGAAAGCCACCTTATGCGTGGATTCACAGGGAGGAGCGTGAGGGAGAAAGGGAAATCTAACCATTCCTGTTGGCCTCTTGGTCAAGTGTGGATATTTCCATTCTCAGTGCAGCACTGCAGCTGCTCTGCCATAGGAACAATTTGTTATCAGGGAAGCAGCAAGGGACAATAAATGATAGCAATAGCAGTAAAGTCTCCTCCCGGGTCTGTAGAAGAGAGGAAAAAAAGGCATAAACCTTTCTGTTTCGGGCAGTTCATTCAGGCAGCTTTTACTGAGTGCAGATATTTTGCAAGCAGGAAACACACAGCTTCAAAGTATGAACTACTAGTTTGTTGGTAGATACATGTGTTAGCTGTTAAGGAGGAATGAGCTACTAGGCTAAACACTTAACATATAGCTTCCTAAACCCATTACAGCACACTCCTCATCCTCCTTCCCCTCCTTTTTCTTACACCAGAGAGCAAGATTGTAAACCAGTACTTTGCCAGGCAGATTGGATAATAAAAAGTGTCCAACAGGAAGTTGTCTTGGACAAAGAAAGTGACAGAATTAATCATAGATACATTATGGGACTGCAGAGTCAGGTAAACCTTGGGCCTTTTTCAAAGTGAAACCAGGAACTACAAATTGTTAGTTTGGTTGTTTGGTTCTTTTTTTGTTTGTTTTTCAAGAGGAACATCATAAAATATGCAAGTTCAACACGTTTTTCTCATGTTTTTCTTAAGCAATGTTCTCCACATATTGAGTGGATGCAGGCAGGAGCATTGGAAGCAGGGTGTCCTCAGCAGCAGACAAAAAGGGCACTGTTCTTCTAACTTCTTTTAGACTGAGGATTATCCTCTTCCTTTATTTATTCTGCAAAATCTTGTAGTCTTTTACCTGAATTTTCAAAAAAATATACATGCAGAAAAGCTTTTATCAAAAAATCAAGAATACTAATTTTAAAACCAGGCATTGTAGCAATCAGATTTGCAACTAGGGAAGACTTACTTCTTCAGATCTTGTACAAGTGAAGGGACATTAGGTCTAATCAAACGCTCAGAGGGCTTAGAGGATATTCAGTAGAATCAAAATAACAAAAACACAGAACTGAAGTTTCTGCGGCTCCTTTTGCGATGTTTGATTTATTTCAGCCCTCAGTAATGCAAATTCCTGAATAATAGCCTTGTGAGTTCATTGCTATTTTCTACTTGTTTCTGAATAAGTTAATACACAAGCTTAACTGTTTATGAGTTTCTAGGTTACATAGACAAATTGTTCCTGAAAACAGCTTTTCAGGAATTACATTTGACCATGGTTTATAAGCAAGAAAACATCTGTAGGAAGAAATAATCATTTTTCTGAGACCATCTGAAGTGATTGGAGAAAAAAAGTCACACAAATTCTCTTCCACAAGATCGCTTGTTGTTTATCTCTCCAGAAAGATCAATTTGTCATAGAAAATATATTACATTCAACTACAAACCTTGTTTTGTTTGTATCCTTTAACCTGTTATCACCACATCAAAACTATTTCTGCTAAACAGAGTATAAAAATGGCTTAAGATCTTTAATTCTGTCTTATTCTGGCTGGCTGCATTTTAACTCTTTAGCAGCAATCTATTACATTATATTATTGATGAATATATATTGACTGTACTTTTTAAAATTATCCTGGGAAGGATTATATCCTTAAAGTAATATTCTTCCATGATACGGAGTTATTTCCTCATATTCATAAGGACTCTGAGTTTTGTTCTCATATCAACCTTCTACAAAAGCAAAAAAAAAAAAAACCAAACCCCAAACCTTTGTCTTCAAGTCAATTAATCTTCCTAAGAAGACTAAGAAGATAAGTACTCCTGAGACATAAGATGGACAGAAACACTATGAATAGATAGAAACAGTGCATCATAGAGAGATGGATCCTTAAACTATTTATATAGAAACAACTTTTTGCTTTTTTTCTGAGAGTATCTTCCACCACTTTATGTTATATTATGTCTCACATGTCTAGCATCCTTATTTAATAGTCCAGGCCGCTAAACAAAAAAGAAGCTAAATAACTTTGGTAAGATTGCAAAGAAGATCTTTGGCAAAGTCAATATTTATTATTGATAATTCATTCACATTTTCAAAACACAAAGTAATACCTCCTTTCTGATGCAAAGTCTCAAAGGAAGGAAGTCATTTTGGAGAAAAGATTTGGGGGATTTTTGAATGTTTTTTTAATTCACTACATTGTCTTTTAAGTTTTTAATTTTCCTTTTGTTCTCACCCATAAAACAATTATATGTTTTTCCCCTTTTCTACTATTCCAATAAGGTACTCCTTCCTCTTGATCAATATGCCCACTCTTTTACCTTTAGTATTAGTTTTTAAAGAAAGATATTTATTATTATTGTGACATAATGACTGCTTTTAAGATAGTAATTGCTCTACTTATTTTGAAGTATTATACAACTTTTATTCTGTATCTACCTTTCCTGTTATATAATACAATCCATTTAATAAATTTCTTCTCTGAATTCAAATTGTAACAGGAGAATACCTTTAAAAATATTGCAGTTCTTAATGTATTATATACCGCTTTCTTCCTACATTCATCATTTTCTAGGACTCTGTCAAGAAGCATATATATCTTTTGTAACCTTAAAAATAATAATAGTTTACATAAATTCTGTGAAGTGATCTTGTTCATACTCAATAAATTCAGGATAGCTTTACTCAAAAAGATTTCTGAATACTTTGCTTAACATTAAATAATTCAGGCACAATAAACTTTTCATTGCTTTTCTTTTGCAAGCTTGTCTAACATCACTGCTACAAAAAAATTGTCTATGTAGTTTAAGCACTGTTTCTTTGATCACTGATGTTTTGTCATACCAGCTTCCTTTTCCAGGATCACTCTGAGTTTTTGGTACCGCCATTCTCCAACACATGGGCAAGTGTAGTCTTTGTGACTGGCTCTGCTGTCCAGCAGGCATTCTTGCTCAGGAGGATCTTTCTTAGCTCTGCCACTGCCTTGCTCCAAGGCCTTGAGCAAGTCACTTTATCTCTGTTTCCCAGTCCCACTTTGCTCTGATTTCTCAGCTATGTTTGCTCTGGGAAAGTTATTTGTCTCTTAGAGTCTGTGATGTAGAGATACCGATCGCAAGTGGGTTATCTCATGTAATTGCAGTACCAAAAAAAAACCCCAACATCATTATTCAGAATGATATGGCAGAGTATCCTATTCCTTTAGTGAGAGAGTCTCTGGGTGCTTATCACCTAGCTTTACGTCCTGAAGCCAGGAAGACACTCACCATTTACTTCAGTGAGAGCAGGACCAGGGTTTAAACAAGTACCAATCCCTGTTAATTACAGTTCAAAAGTAAAAATATAACATTAAGAAGGAAAATGTTACCTTAATTTTGCTTTTTTTGATAGACATACTTTCCTGCGACCTGGTTTTGGTTGGTTTGGTTTTTTTTCATTTATATATTAACTAGGTTTAGTCTCATTAAGTTTATTGTTTCATAACGACAAGGGAAACAAATCTATACAGGTTGAAAAATCAAAGCTTTTACTGCAAGAAACTTGTTCATAAAGTAATCTGTGCTATGGTATATCAAGGGATGACTATTGGGGGTTTTTTGTCAAATACTCTGATTCACTATATAAAAAAAAAAAAATTCTATTTTTTTTCTCCTTAACTTAATTTTTTTTTTCCTCACCTCCCTACTTCATAATTTGATTGTTGTGTTTGAAGAATCTAAGTCTACTGAGAGAATATTCCTCATTAGCATTTTGAAACTTTCCTGTGGGATTAACAGAGCTCCATTGTTTTGATGTTTCACACTGAATTTATGTCTTGAAAGAAAGGTGACCTGATATAGGATTGTAAGTCTGCTCCTTTTGTTTTATTTATTTCTTTTACCTCTGAGGACTTTAGCTCTCTGCTAAAGCTTCAAAAATTTCTCTTTAAGAAGGGAACTAGTAGTTACCACAATGTATTTCGTATGATTAAAAGTAAGTTGAAGGAGGCTTTAAGGGTGTCTAGCAACACTGGCCAATGGACAGCTAAAAATCTACCTTGAACTCCTTTGCCAGGCTGTATTTGGTTGCACTCACTAGTAAATTTCAAGTTTCAGCATACAATGAGAAGAGAACATTCTTTAAACAGCTGCACTATTAATTATTTCTTTATGAAAAGAACTCAAAAGAGGTTTTTTTTTTGCTTTTCAGTACACGTCAGCTGTTAGTTCTTAAGAGCTATTGCTGTTATCAAGACAATAGTTCAAGTTATTTAATTTTTGGTATGCATGTAAAATTAAGTACCTGTATACTTGAAAAGTGAAGTAATAAGTCAAGGAGCTAAGCCCCTAGGAGTGATCTAATTAATGTTGTTTTTAAATCCTGATTGACTAAGGAGACAGCACTGCATTTCTTTTTACAAGTTCATTGGGAGAGTGATGGATTTGGTTTGCTCTAATAACTCATGGGGCGATTTCTAATCAGACTCCTGTGGTGTCTTTATCCAGTGCGAGGCAACCTGGTAACATAAGATGTTGAACTGGAGTGTGTGATACAAACCAGTCCTGGTAAATAATTATGTGGAGGAATACAACACCTCTAAGACTTTAAATTATTATCAGAACTCCTCCAATAGTGATCTCTCATATACAAAAAAAAAGGCAGCCATTTATGGTTGGTTACTCAGTAAAACAGAGATTCAAATGAAAATACATTTCAAAATGGGAATATAGTACATCATCTATATAAATTTCTTTTTTTCTCTTTTTTTCTCTTCCTTTTACTTGTGAGTCAACAGATGTGTGTCTGAAGGGAAATAAGAGCATGACTGCTTAATAACTGTTCTGAAACACAGACGCGACCTGAAGGTTCGTATTTTTACCAAGCCAAGGAAAGAAAATATATCAAGTATACTGCATGTGCAATCTCCACTGAAATGAATCCTTAATGGATCCTAACTACAAACTCTGAATATGCCTAATGGAGGCAATAGTTTGAATCTTAAATAATAAAACAGGAGTTCTTCACTTCTCTTTAATCCCCTCTGGGAAGCCCAGTTAATTAAAGCTGTTTATTACAACTTGATCAAAAAGTCTGAATTCTATGTGTCCTACATCTAACTACTACAATATTCTCTGTCATTGAACCCTCATGAGGCCCTGAAGACTTTGACTTGGTAATGCAGCCATCAAAGAGACAGACTAACTCACTCTTTAGTCAAAGCTGTTTGTATCAAGGTGCAGTGCAAAACATGCTCTAGGCTTTCCAAGGCTGCAGCCTATTTCCTCCTTAACTTCAACTCAAAAACCTCCTTGCCATACTTAATTTAGCATTTGAATCAAATTAATTATTTTGTAACAAGACTGGTGTGGAGGATGTAAATTTCTTATTTAGCATGAAACATTAATTGATGCAGTGGAATGCTCTCTTTGAGCAGATGCTGTTATCATTTATATGTTCCAAATAGGTAAATAAATGTAGTTCATACAGCTACACACGTGCTCGCACACAAACTCCTGGAACATCAAGATGAAGCAGTGATTTGAGGAGGAGAATTCACAAGTCAAATAGAAAAGGAAAAATGAGTATTTACAGCTGCATTTCTGTCGTTATTATGAGGAGAAAAAAATGCACTAAGACAGCTTTACTATCTCTGCCTCAGTCAGAGAAGTGTGATTGCGGATAAATATTTTCTTACCTGTACTTGTTAAGTATTAACCAAAAAAAAAAAAAGATCATTATCAGCTTAAGCTTAAAAAAAAAAAACCAAACCAACTCATTTGCTTAGATTTTCTTTGGCTGAGCTGACAGCTCACACTGGCAACAGTACTGATTCAAATCTAAGGATATAAAAGAAAATACAATCATTAATCTGTGAGCAATTTAGAAACTTTTTGCTACAAGCTCTCTACACTGTAAGAAAATCCTGTATTGAATAATAAACTGAGACACAGAGCACCCAGAAATGCTAATCTACAGAGAGAAAATTAATCTCACCCTGTGTTCAACTCCCTTTTATCTCACAAAACACATTAAAAAAATATAAAATATCTAACCTCTGAGCAACTCCTCTCTTGAAATTCAAGCCAAGAGAATGTGTGCATTTCTTATACCAGATCCTTTTACCTTTTGGATAGCTGAAAGAAATAAGTTTTCATTGAACATAAGGGTCTTGTGGCTTCTGCCTGTATCATACAGGATATTGTACCAGAGAGTTATAAATGTCAATTGCTGCCATTTTACATTAAAGATAAAGCTTGCAAATGAAGTCTTAATGCCTTTGTTGTTGACAGCCACTGAAAAAGCCAGATGATTTAAGCCACCTTAAATATCTCCCATGGTAGCTTCCCTTTTCAAAAGGTAAGTGGATTTAATTTCCTCATTTTCACAAAAGCCTAAACCACCCTTGTGACACAGCAAGTCCTGTACATATGTTGAAGGCTTTTTTTTAAAAAAAAAAACAAAAAACAAAACCAAACTGAAATTCCTTCAAAATACAAACAAGTAACTGTTCCTGGAAATATGGTATAACTGCATGGAAGCAAATGCAAACATCCTGACTTTAAAAACAAAAATTACCCCCGAATTCAAGAAGGATAGACACTGGAATAGCTGTTTCATGTTCTTACATAAGAGGCCTGCTTTCACCCTAACGACAGCATGACCCAATAACTCCACGAAAAAGTTTAACGTACTGTAGGTGCGCAGTAAAAGCCATAAGCCCTGATCTGCACCTTACTGTAAGCTTTCTGCCACCTGGCCAGAAAGTGTGTCAACAGATAAAGTCCTGCTTGTCCTCTTTCTCTCGCTATACTGTTTCAAAACTTCCACTGTGCAACCAGACAAGCAATGTGCATGCATCCACATTTGTCACTCGGAGACCCCTATGCAAAGGGCTCAATTGCACACCAGGACTTCCCAAGAGAAACCCCTACCCTTCTACTCAACTGGAATTAACGTTACCCCTCTGAGGCTTTTTATGTAATCCTGGCCATGTCCTCGCTTTACCTGCTTCACCTGAGAACATCGGAGGCTGTCTCTGTGCAGCTGTTGTGCTTCCTTTGGAAATAAGGTGGCATTTAATTTTCTCCATGGTTTGATATTATCACTCTGTAACTGCCAGTGGCAGACTGAGGAGAAGAGTCGTCATTCATTTCCTCGCTGGAGCTAAGCCTCGTGTTTCAACAGACAGGGAAAGCATTATTTGCAGACCAAACCCAGCAGATCAGCATCTTAGAGCTAGGAGATAGAAAGGGTGGTTTTATATTCTCCTTTTTTTTAATCTCACTTTTCAAGTGTGTTTTTCACATTAGCAACAGATTTTTCTTGGCATATATTTGTAATATGATCTGTTAAGGCAAATCTCAACATTGCTATGGTTGCAGTGAGATTTCTGTGGTTTTGTCCCCTCATTTTAGCCATGTTTAAATACACAGCAGTAGACTATTTAGTGAATTAATATAATTCCTAGGAAAGCATAAACGTCTTATTCTGTCCCTGAAGGACATCCAATAGATATACATATTTACTAATATGTCCCCTGACAAAAGGGCATTTTATTTTTTCAGAGCTCTCTTTGTAACTGAATACTTTTTTTTCCGTTTAATTCCCTTGACATTGCTTACACACCACAGCTAAACTATAAAGCTGTAATCTGTATCAAAATACTTCACCGCAGGAAAAAAAAGCATGAACATCAGAGAATCTACACATTAAATTACAGTGAACACAATGAAGAATGTTACAATGCATGATTCTACCTTTATTAAAATACACTTTGGACTAAGTCAATCAACAAATGTTTTCAGAATTGCCATCCTGACATACAACGTTCATACTGGAATGATGGAAGATGGACAAGAAAGTGAGGATCATCCCCAAAGCCATGAAATAAATCCTTTTCACTAGTTATCATTGGAAAGCCTGCTGTTGATGATCTATGAATCCGTATTCTGACTGATCTAGAAAAAAAGTGTTGCAATTTGTGCTGCATTCAGAGGGTAGAAATTTGTCTTTTTAGTTCAAGATAATGAGTTATTCATTCTCAATGAAGATTGCTATTTTGTTTTTGTTAAGAACTGGAGAAGCAAAACATAAATTTTTAAAAATGTACTGTTTACTCAAATGAAATTGAACTTCAGGAAAATATATATTCAGAATGGTACTTCTGTTTTTCTGCTTTGGAGTTCAAATATACCTTCTCAGAATTAATAATGTAATCGAAGGGAAGGGATCAAATGCCATCTGCAGTTTTAAATTACTATAATACTTTAGAAAAACTTGTCAAAACAGATTATCTCTGATACTCTCTCTCCTTTTCTCTCCCCACTCTTCCTTTTTTCTTTCCCCTATCCACATCTTTATTTTATTTTTCTCCACCTTCTATTGTTTATAGATAGGAGCTTATAACAAACGTAGCTAGTTCTTTTCTGCTTTATGACAGGGCAAGAGAACTCTAATCTCTTCTAAAACAAATTCATGATGTAGTAAGCTGTTCGAAAATTATTTTTCTCCAGTTCCGTAAAGCTTTACCATAGACCCTAATAGCGTCACTAATAATAATAGCAAAAGTACTGTTACTTATTTCTTTTACAAAAATGTTGACTGTGTTAGGCGTAATGCAGATATTTGCCAAAACCTCAGGAATGGGAGGGATAACTTACAATTCCAGTATGAAGGGAAAGACAACAGTTGGCTATAGCAAACAAATAAAATTATGGCAAAGTATAGTAAATGAAATTGTCAGAGAAGAGTCTTATCATGTACTCTATGCGTGACTGTAAGCATTCAACAGTCCATGCAGATACCATAGCAAGAGAGAGAATTGGAAGACAATATAAGAGAAGTCAGAGAAGTGGTTGCCTGAGTATTTAAAAGGAAAATCTCACTTGCAAGGAAACACAGAGAAGACACAAATATACTTGTTTGAACATCTGAAAGGCAAGAAAAAAAAGGCTGGGCATTGACTGACTGACTGGTAATTGGTCTGTTTCTCCAGGTACAATTACATTTTTTCAAGACACAGCAGAGAGAGTAGAAACTGAAATGTGAGATAATAGAGGCCTGAAAAGGCAGAATAGATGCCAATGAAAAGACATATTTTATTAATGATATGCAGAAAAATAGCGGTCTCTAGATTTAGGAAATCATGCGTAACATCTAAGCAGTAAGCTTGGAATGACAATATATTGATGGTGTTCACAGTATCTGTGAAATCAGGGAAAAGAGGTGTCTTAGAATGAAGTTTAGGAATTTTGACTTGAGCCTGCATAGAAATTTTAGCTCAGACACAGGGAGTCAGACCCAGAGAAGGACCAGAATTGTATGAATTTGTACAAGTGAAAATGAAGGTGGAAAGGAATCCAGGATTCCAGAGAGGAATCTTGGTGATCTACTGCAGAGATTTTTGGGGTATCTTGAGTAAAATTTGAAGAGACATTTGAAGTTGTAGCAGAATTAGGATAGGACAGAAGCATGGAAGCTAAAAGAAAGACAAAATTAACAACAAAATGCTAGCTTGTGGGCTCAAGGTCATCTAACAGACTGAGAAAAGCAAGGTTAGAATATAGATTCTGAACTTTGCTCAAGAGAAAGTTATAAAAGACACTGTAGACAGACAAAGGTTTTGTAATAGGATAGATTAGTCTATGAGACTTTTTTCCCCAACATGAGAGAAAAAAACAATCAGAGCTTAAGAGTTTTCAAATTTACCCACAGGCAGTCAGGAAGTCATAGAAAGAAGGAAACATGATGAGAAAAAAATAATACCATTACATGTAATTTAATTCCATTGGAATAAAATTTCTATCCATTATCCCTCCTGTTCCTAACCTTATCTTTCTATAAATGCCATTCCACAGACACACTTTATGCTCTATCATTTGCTGAAGATTTTCATATCTTCTGCAGGAGATTCTTTTTATAAAGGGACCAGACCAGTTTATACATTTTGAATCTGAAAAGTTTTATATTTTGAAGTAAAAGACACTCTTTCTATGAGTCTGAAGTCTAACACTAAAATTTTGTATCCAAAAATGCTGTTGAAAGCTGAACTTTTCTCCAACGTCAAAGAGGAAGCTGTGAGCTTTTGTTTGTAAAACAGAGTGATATATCTGGATGACTCAATCTTCCAGGTTTTTCATTATCTTAAAATCTGAGTAGCAGGAAGCTTTATTGGTGCTACCATGACTCTGACTGATGAATACCTGATCATGTATTATCTCTGTTCTTGAGCAAAATGTCTCTATTCCCTGACTATTTTTCTTTATTTGTCAAGGTACAGATGACCTGCAAGTGCTCCAGCCCCATCAACATTTGTGGTCTTCACAGAACTCAATCTGGTTTATCAACGTCTTTCTTGTACCAGGGACCTAAAAACAGATGCAGTACTCAGATGAGGTCTCAGGAGTGCTGAGTAGTGGGGTATAATCACTTTGTTTCATCTCCTGGGTATGCTACTGTTATTGCTATTGGTCATCTTAGCTTCTAGGGCCCTGCTCATCCAGGGCTTTTTCTGCAAGGCAGCTTCCCAGCCCCTCAGTGCCCAACCTGCAGCACTGTCAGGCAGTCTCTGTATTTGTCCTTGTTGAATTGCATAAAATTCCTTTTGGCCCATTCCCATGACCTGTCTAGGTCTCCCATAATGGTAGCCCTACCTTCCAAGTACATTGATTGGTCCTTCCAATTTGGTATTGTCTGTAAAACTAACGAACAAGGACTCATTGTCTCCATGTCCTTGTTAAAAATGTTTGAATCAGAACAAGCCCCAGGGCAAAGCATGATGATACTCCCCTTACTACTCATCTCCAGATAGAGTACAGCCCATTAACCTCTACCCTCTAAACGTGATCATAGAATGGTTAGAGTTGGAAGGGACCTTCAAAGGTCATCTAGTCCAACCCCCCTGCAAGGAGCAGGGACATCCCCAACTACATCAGGTTGCTCAGAGCCTCATCCAGCCTGGCCTTGAATGTTTCCAGGGATGGGGCATCCACCACCTCTCTGGGCAACCTGTTCCAGTGTTCTACAACGTGCATTGTAAAAAATTTTTTCCTAATATCCAATCTAAATCTACCTCCCTCTATTTTAAACACATTACCCCTCGTCCTATCACAACAGGCCCTACTGAACAGCCTCTCCCATCTTTCTTGTAGGCCCCCTTGAGGTACTGGAAGACCGCTATCAGGTCTCCCCAGACCCTCCTCTTCTCCAGGCTGAACAGCCCCAACTCTCTCTGCCTGTTCTCATAGGAGAGGTGCTCCATCCCTCTTATCATCTTTGTGGCCCTCCTCTGGACCTTCTCCAGCTGGTCCATGTCCTTCTTATGTTGGGAGCTCCAGAACTGGACACAGTGCTCCAGGTGGGGTCTCACCAGGGCAGAGTAGAGGGGGAGAATCACCTCCCTCGACCTGCTGGCCACACTCCTTTAGATGCAGCCCGGGATGCGGTTGGCCTTCTGGACTGCAAGGGGGCATTGCCGGCTCATGTTGAGCTTCTCATCCACCAGTACTCCCAAGTCCTTCTCCTCAGGGCTGCTCTTGATCCATTCTCCGCCCAGCCTGTATTTGTGCCTGGGATTGCCACGACCCAGGTGCAGGACCTTGCATTTGGCCTGGGTGAACTGCATGAGGTTGGCACGGGCCCACCTCTCCAGCCTGTCCAGGTCCCTCTGGATGGCATCCCTCCCCTCCAGCACGTCTATGGCACCACACAGCTTGGTGTCGTCGGCAAACTTGCTGAGGGTGCGCTGTATTCCACTGTCCATGTCGCCGACAAAGATGTTGAACAGGGCCGGGCCCAACACGGACCCCTGAGGGATGCCACTTGTGACCGGTCTCCACTTGGACATCAAGCCATTGACCACCACTCTCTGAGTGTGGCCATCCAGCCAACTCCTTATCCACCGAGTGGCCCATCCATCAAACCCATGCTTCTCCAGTTTAGAGAGAAGGATGTCATGCGGGACAGTGTCAAAAGCTTTGCACAAGTCCAGGTCGATGATATCCATTGCTCGTCCCTTGTCCACCGATGCTGTCACCCTGTCATAGAAGGCCACCAAATTGGTCAGGCACAATCTGCCCTTGGTGAAGCCGTGTTGGCTGTCACCAACCACCTCCTTGCTCTCCATGTGCCTTAGCATGGTTTCCAGGAGAATCTGCTCCATGACCTTGCCAGGCACAGAGGTGAGGCTGACCGGCCTGTAGTTGCCCGGGTCCTCCTTGTTCCCCTTTTTAAAAATGGGGCTTATGTTCCCTCTCTTCCAGTCATCGGGGACGTCACCAGACCACCACTTCTCAAATACAATGGCCAGTGGCTTGGCAACTTCACCTGCCAGTTCCCTTGGGACCCGTGGATGGATCTCATCAGGTCCCGTGGACTTATGCACCTTCAAGTTCCTCAGATGTTCCCTAATCTGCTCTTTGAGTACAGTGGGCAGTTCTTCATCTTTGCAGTCCCTGCTTGTGCCTTCCACAGCTTGGGTGGTGAGACAAGAGCCCTTGTTGGTGAAGACTGAGGCAAAAAAGTCATTGAGTACCTCAGCCTTCTCCATGTCCCAGGTAACCAGGACACCCGTTTCCTTACGGAGGGGGCCTACATTCTCCTTGGACTTTCTTTTGTCCCCTACATACCTATAGAAGCTTTTCTTGTTGCTTTTTATATCCCTGGCCAGGTTCAATTCCGTCAGGGCTTTAGCCTTCCTCACCCGATCCCTGGCCACTCGCGCAGCCCCTTTGTAGTCCTTCCAGGCTACCTGTCTCCACTTCCACCCTCAATAGGCTTTCTTCTTCACTTTCAGTTGGTCCAGGAGCTCCTTGCTCATTCACACAGGCCTCCTGGCCTTTTTGCCCGACTCGTTCTTCATCGGGATGCACCTCTGCTGAGCTTGGAGGAGGTGCTCATTGAATACGGACCAACTTTCCTGGGCCCCTCTTCCCTCCAGGGCTGCCTCCCATGGCACTTTGCCCATCAGGTCCCTGAAGAGGCCGAAGTCCGCCTTCTTGAAGTCTAGGGCTGAGACCTTGCCATGTAGTTTCCTCGCTGCCCCGTGGATCTTGAACTCCACCGTGTCGTGGTGGCTGCAGCCAAGGCTGTCCTTCAGTTCCACATCCCCCACCAGCCCCTCCCTGTTGGTGAGCACAAGGTCGAGCATGGCACCCCTCCTTGTCGCCTCCTCTGTCGCCTGCAGGAGGAAGTTGTCATCCACGCATTCCAGGAACCTCCTGGACTGCCTGTGCCCTGCCGGCACATCATCCTGATGTTGATTTGGCTCTGTCTCCAAGGACAATAGTGATCCTATTCTAGAAGGGAATTCGGGCAAAACATGTATTTCATTTCCGGTTCCTCAGTATTTTTTGTTGGTGCAATAAGCCCTCTGGCTAATGGGAATCTCGCTGTCTTGCAGTCTATGGTGTGTTGTACTCAGTTTGCCTCTTCGTCCTCATAGCAGGAAAACTAGATGGGTAGCAGCACAATAAATGTCCCAGAACAAGGTCCTATGTGCTGGAAAAATATAGAAACTGTGAAAGAAATGAAGGGTAACTGACCAGATGGGAGTTGACCAGAGTGCCTTTGTTGGTGCTGTTGATAAGCATAGAGGAGGATGTTCTCAGATCTCTGTATAAACTCTCGTGAATTAGGCTGTCATCTTGTCACTTCTTGTGCTAACCGTGAAGTATGGGGACCGTCAAAGCTAGAGGTGACACCAGCACGTTGGACAATGTTATTACGAGATATGTGGAAAGCGGAAAGTGAAACCTGCAGCGAGCAGAGGGTCTGTGCTGGAACGTGGGCTGTTCTGCTAAGCCGTTCTTGCTCACAGCTCTCCCAGCTTGTCCTTGCTCACAGATCTTTGAGGGTGTTGAATTGATGCTTCTGTCAGAGCCTAGCAACCAGGTTAACCAAAGCCATCGCATTACTCAGGCTGGCTGTTACTTGAGCTTCTCTGAACTGCTGTTTATGGTGCACGATGGACTCCCAAGTGTAAGCTATTGATTGCATTGACAATAAGTGGCTTCTGAGAAGTCTCGCATCACCGCTCTGCAAGAAGCTGGTGTGATGCTAATTGCTCTGACTCAAGGGCAAAGCAAAGTTTAATTTATAAATTCATTATTGCACTGTAGTTTTGGCCTTTAATGGCTTCTCACAGATAATTGTATTGCTGGAAACTCCTCTGATCAGGAACAAAATCATCTTTAGGATTTAATAGCAACCAGTTTTAAAGAAATGGGGATCATTGTCAAAGCCAGTGGAGCAAAACCTCTGCACACGTTGGTAAGTGTGCATAATTAATGCAAACTCCAAAAATACTAATCTATTGGCACAGGACACTGTAACAGCAACAACAGATGGAGCAAAACAGATCAGGTGCACATCTGGAGATAGGAAATAATGTCCTTTTGGCAGAAGCTTCCTAGCCCTGTTGTGAACAAAGACCCATCCCCATTTAGACAATCTACCTGCAGCTGTTCCAGATGCACAAGGTTTATAGCTCTTTGCCAGTTCCCTGGTTGGAGCTTGGACCACTGAAACATTTCTCTATTGCAGTGTATGGGGACCTCAATAACTCGATGCATGTATTGCAACAATCGAGCAGCCTGGATTGCCGTTGCAATGTGCAGTCTCACAGTTACACTGCCACAGACACCCCGCCAAGTTATTTGGAGTTTTAAATAGGATGCAATTGAGCTACCTGGCCTACACCAATACAGAAATTATAGTAGTGAAGAGTTTCTGGTTCAGAGAGAGAAATACAGAATTCTGTTCTCCTTTAAAGATTTCAGCTGCCCTTATTAGTAAGATTTTACGAACATTTATTTAAGCACTCATGCTCCAGTTGCATGCAGCATCACAGCTGACTTTGAGGGGCTTGAGGAACCAGAAGGACACCATTTCCTTCTGAAAATTTTGTCTAATGTAATTTCTGAAAGAATTGCACTTTCAAATGGAAAGCACTTTCATATCCTTTTGACCTGCATTAATTTTATGATTATGTTGTGTGAAAGTCACATCTAGAGTCCATAATTAGGATTTAGGATGCCATTAGTCAAGCTGATCTAATGACAATGAGACATCTGATAATGATGAGACAGTGGAAAGGAAGCATTTCTTATTAAAAGCTCATTTATGTATTCCAAGTGGTCAACAAACATTAATAATTGAGTCCTCCTCGGGCCTCCTTTGAGGAAAATAACTATGGGTTAAGTGCTAGGTGTTATTATTTGGCAATTTCTTTCTGGGAGCACCAGAACTAGCAGTACATGGTGCACAACGCATGGAACTTTTGCTGTGGTACTTGTGGAGAGGCTTTACATGGAAATCTTTAATATTACAAGCAAAAAAAAAAATGGAGGAAGCCCATCACGGTTAACAGCTTCTGTGTCCTGGATACAGTCAGCCTTGTTGCAGAAAGGAAGTTTTTAGGTTTTCGAATAACGCCTCGTGGGAAATGCGGGGAGAGTAAGCTGAGGCACCCAGCTGAGGTCCTGAGAGGCTCTTCAGTGAGGGGAGGAGAGCACACATGGGGGTGTTTCCTTCTTCTTGCTTGGGTTGGAAAAAATGGATTCTTACAGGGAAGTGATGGGGAAACAGATTTGGGAGAAATGAGGTGCACTGCCAGCCTCTGTCAAGTGTAATCTACAGCAGGCAATTAGCAGTGAGCTCGCTAACCGAGGGCCAGTTGAGGATGGATCTGGGTGAGGGCTGTGAATTCATTGCTAATTCGTGCGCTTGTTATTCTTCAGGGGAAAGAACGAGAGCTGAGTCTGTGCTGGTCATGCCTTTTTGTGTCATAGTGATTTTATTTTTCTCTTCTGAATATTCTCAAAAGATACAACTTGAAGTGAGGCAGGAAAGTTTGTTTTCCGCGGGAGCTGCTGCCTGTCCTTTCTGCTAAAGGTCTGGTGTGGTTCCCTCATGAATTCCTACCTGTTCTCCGACCCACTGGACCTGACCTGCTGTCTGAGCATCACTTCATCACAGCTGTGGGGCGAGCAACAGCCCTGGCAAGAGGAGGTGCCAGGTTGGTGCTGCCCTGAGAGACAAAGCAGACAAACCTGGGACAAGTGCTAGAAATTGGAGGCTGAGAAATTGTGTTCCTCATGTCCCAGGAATAAGTGACTGTATGGCAATCCATAAAAACAGTGATTGCAGGGAAAGGGCACAGTTGTCCCGAGGGTCTGGGGAACGTGAACCCCAAGCTGTGGATCAAATCCAGTCTCTCTCGAGATGTGGGAAATTGAGAATTGGCTTAAATGGTCCTCTCTTGGAGGAACATAGAGCCATTCAGGGTCTCTGGGAATTCACATCCAGAGCTAGACAAAGCAGAGCTGAGGCCAGCCTGAATCTTGGCTCATCCCTTTTCGCTTTGAACCGTGAAGACCAGCTCTTTGGCCTTTAAACTGAGATCTGACTTGGTCTGCAAGAAATATGTTAGTTACCTGGGGAAATGCTGGCAATTCCTATTTTTTTTCACAGCCACTAATAAATCTGCTTTTCTAAACAAACAGAAGCAAATTTCCTTTCCTCTCTAATGAATCTCTGGAGGGCAGCGTGGAATCCGCATGTAAATGTGCTTTGCTTAGATTGCCCAGGTTTTGCTCAGGTTTTAGGCGGTGTTTTTTCTCCCTCTCACTTATTGCTCCGTTCAGCAGCATAAACGCTTCGCTTGCTTCCCAAGCCCGAACTCTTCTGTAGCAGGTCTCTCTCTGGGTGAAATTACCAGCCAAGCACAGGATGCCCGCAGGCATTTAGAAGCTGAGCAAATAGCCCAATTAAAAGTGGTTGGCAAGCGTCTGAGCAGACATCAACCCTGTGCCCTGCTCGTCTGACGCCCTGCTCGTCTGATGATCCCAGCTATGAAAAGTCTTGCTGTTGGCTTTCACTGCGGGAATGGGTGTATCTGTTCCCACCAAGGTCACTAACCCATGGTCGGCTTTATTCAGGCCCCAATCTCATTCTCATCTTGCAGGCATCCCCAGGGTGTAAGGTGAGGGCAAACCACATGGGGACTTTGGGCGTCTCCTCGTCCCTTACAGAAAGCAGCACCGGCTGGTGAGTTGGCTTGCTAAGGAAGATCACGAGGAGCATCTGTGGTGGCTTGAGCCCATTCTGATGTGGTTGTGTTTGAGGTGCGGAGGAGGTTTCTTTGGTCTGCCCGTTGCTTGGGTGGCCCTTGCAAAAGGTCCAGGCGTGACACTGTCCTCTGTCTGCCTGGACCCCCTTACTGACAGTGAAACCCAGGGATGGAGAAGGAGTTGGGAGAGGATCTCCAAGCTGGTGTCTAGGCAGCATTAGTGAGATCTGCGGAAAATCTCCAGGAAGCTGTAGGATCTTTCTTTGGTGTGTTTTCAGAAATAGCTTTGTGTCTTTAGACTTGCTCATTTTGTGGCTATGTTCTGCTCTGTTTTTGTTGACTCTTGAGATCAGTGGAATGAGACTGGGAAAAGACTGATGATACTACTCCTTAGGAGGAACACAGAGTTTGATCCTTGTGTGGTTTTATATGTAAGTCGTCTAATTTATGCCATAGCTTTCTATGCTTACTAAGTGTGGCTTTCAGACTGCAGGCTTTAGGTGATTTATAATCCTTCAAAAAAAAAAAAGCCCAACAAAAACTGAAACACATTTAGTAAAATTTTTTGAACAATCTAGAGTTTGTTCTTTCTGGGAACAATAAGGTATTGGAGGTGATGTTATGTGGGAAGGATCAATGAAGAGTGCATGCTACAAGCTGGTTTAAGCCTATTGCTTAAACCTGAGTGTCCAACAGTGGTCACTCAAGGGAGCTCTTCCCGGGATCAGCGTTAGGTTGATGTTAGGTGTTCACTGTCACCACCTAATGTGAAGGTTCATACATTTGTTACTGAAAACTCAGGTCTGGGGATAGAACAAATAGATATTGTGTGATGTTTTTAAAAACAGCCATTGAGGATGTACTCTGATCTTGGCTAAACTGGTATACTTCCAGGGCAAATCTGCTAACCTCACTTTAGTTGCTCCACACTTCCACTTTAAAACACATATGATGAATATTTAACTAGAATAGTGATATTTTTAAGGCAAGTTGCTCTGGGGTTTTATGATAAAATCACACATTTTGTCTCAGATCCAGAGATCATTTGCTATGCACTTAAGGGGTAGCTTCCCTCAAGGTAGGCAGCAGTTTTTTAATTAGATAAATCAGTCCTGTATGATTATATGTGCGTTATAAGACACTAATCAGATGATTGCATGTAAAATTACAAGCCAGAAACACTAGCCATGTTTTTTTTTTCTTGCTTGCAGTAGTTACTAACCACGTAATGAGAGAACTACACCATGTCAGGTGCTGAGCAGAGGCCAGGTATTTGTTGGGTACCTTGTGTTTGCACACCCAGCGCACACTGATACGTGTTCCCCCACCCTGAGAAGCAAACTTGGTGGTAATATGTGCTATTAATTCTGGGATGGTGATTCAAGTCCACCTCCAGTTACGTGTCGAGGTACTGAGATCTGGATCTGATGCTGGCATCCGCCCTCTTCAGTCATTTGAAAAGCTGCATCCTTGAACGTACATTCACAAATATATTTTATGCTGTTGGATCCCAAGCTCTGATCTCTTATTACATAAGTGAGTTAGAACTTTCACTTGTGTCCAGTGGAAATGCTGAATTTCTTAGCTTTCATTTATGCCATTAACAAGGTACAATTTTTTATTAATAGGCACCAACAGGCACTTGATCACACAAATTAAGACATTTAAGGTCTAATATATATAATTTGCCAAATAATTCAGTTCTTGACAGTGATGTAGGAGGGAAGCAGAAACATGGTGTCCCCTTCCAGTCCCAAAGTTTTCAGAGGGAGAGAGAAGCAGCCTAAGAATGGTTGTACTCTGCCTGCCCTGAACCTCTGAGGTTTTGAGATGGGACCTCACATCTAAGCAGTTTTGCAATGGAGGGAAGCAAAAGCCCAACTGTGGGTAGTCCCAGACTCTGGAAGGTATCAGACTACAGCCAAGCCAAGTTTCTTGACTCATCTTTCTGAAATGCAGCAATACCTTCTGGTTTCAGACTTCTTCTTGTTATGTTTCTTTGAAAGTCCACCCTTTGCTTGAGGATGGAACCCCCTAGAGACAACTTGGTGGTATCTTTGTTTACTGAAATGTTGAAGAATCATTCCTTATTGTAAAAATTGACGATTATTGCCAAGAAGCCTCAGCAAACGTTGTGCAACTTTATAAGAAAAATCACTTTTTCTTGAGTTCAACAGCTTCTGTATGACCAAGCCTGCTGATGGTTGGCCTGCTGCTTCGTTAGTGCAGTATGAATCATTCCAGCAGCGCCTTCCCCACGCCGTATGGTTCCCTAATGCACTGGCCCTGATAACATGCTGACAAATAGCAGGTGCCACTGGATGGAAAGTGAGAGATTTGCAAAGCTTTCCTCCCACCAGCTGGACACACGCCCATTTGAATTGTTAAATGGCTTTTGCAGGGTGGTTTTCTGAACTGCAAAATGGTTCAGATGGGTGGTTTTGGTAAGAGATGAGGAGGTTTTGTTTTCTTTTATTTGAGCTTGAGTCATGCCTAATCCCTTTGCTTAGAAATAATTGGGGAGTCAAAGGTTCTGAAGTGCTTCAGCCTAACTCCTACATTTCTACTGTCTGATGTAGGTTAGCAAATGCTGAAGATACCTTCCAGTTTTACACAAACAACACAACCAGCCCCCTGGAGAGATGAAGATTGTTCATATGCTACTCAGAACCAGCTGAGCTGTAAGCCCTCAAAACGCTGGAGGTTATGTGGATGTGGGAAACATTCATCTATCATTGATGCTTAGCTGCTCAAAATTGCCTAACGGTGCACAGAGGAAGGAAATACATGTTGCAGGTGTGCGTGTGAGCCTGGTTGCTAGAAGGAAAGTGAGATACAGCAAAGAATTCAATCTGGTGGTGATATTTGGTGAATATGTCTTGCCGATATCTAACCCCAGAACATCATGATAATTGGCACATCAGACTGAGAGACAAGCATGCACGGGAAGGTGGGCTGGTGTTGAGGCTGGAGTTTTACTGATTTCTTTCCTGTTTAAATGAAATAATATTGGGCTATATGTAAGCTACTGTTACGATGGTTAGTTAGCCAAGCAAGGCATAGGCATGAAAGTCATTCACTGCCCTTTCTGTCCAAACAGAGGAGGACTATTGTCTCATAATGGCTGTGGCTGAGCTGCAGTGGCTTGTTTCCTTCTTAGTCATTTACGGTGCTCATCCATCGACCCTACTAGAGCAAAATTAAAGAACAGAGTTTCTAAGTCATTTAATTCAAAATGAGTCAGGAAGTGCATTAATGAGCCTATCATAATGGATGTTTGTAACACAGACAAAACATGGTTTAATATTAATCATGAGAGGAAAGAAATCAAAGGCCAGATATCAACAGTTTTGATTGTACAAATAAGAAACTTTCTTAGAAAGCCTGTGTGAGCTCCACAGCCTATGAGCCTGCAGGGAGGGCTGGGGAGGACATGCTTGTCCCAGGGTGGCACCTTGTGAAGGGGTTTGGCTTGGTGGAGAAGAGCTTGGGACACATCTGCAATCAAGGAAGAAAATCAGTGAAATTGAATGGGTCTTTGGTTTACATGAGAAACTCACTGCACAGAGAGGAAACTTGGCTTTTTGGTTTGAAGGAGTGTTTGAGGCCAGTGTTTAAAAGAAGTAGAAGGATTTGTGGACTACATTTTCATAACACTTAATAGGCAGGAATAGAAGGTAGATGTTGGTTCTTTTTGGTCACTCAAATCCTTCCTAGCTCTTTTAAGAGCCATGAAATTAAAAGTGCATTGAATTATGCTGTCAACATTTACGCATTGTTAAAATGTTGGGTCTGATATAGGAAGTGGCAGTTGTGCCTCATGACTGTTTCTCCTGTGTGGAAACACTGCAGCTAGTTGTCAGTGATGCTGCTAGAAATTTATTCCTCATGGAAAGAATTGTCTGTTAGGAATGAGCCCAAATAACTGGGATAACTGGAAGAGGAGACCGCCATAGGAGCTTCTAGAAAAAGTATCCTTAGATGGGCAGAAATTTTGCCCCTATATTAAATTGATCAAAATATGGGATCTGAAATTGCAAAGAAAGAGATTTTTATTTATTTTCTCTCTGTTTTTTTTTTTTAATTTTTCTTGGATGATAGTTTTCCTGTATTATGAGATACACTGCCTAAAGGTAGTGCTGTCCTCAGCTATCCAAATAAGCACTGCTGTCCAGGTTTGGGATACCAGAGAAGCGTTGGCTGGGCAGGCGAGACAATATTATTGCACCTCATTGGCATGTAAGAAATCACTGACAACTGTTGCAGGAAACCTGAGCTTGCCAGGTACGTGTTGTTACCTCATGTAACACCCGCTGATCTCGGCGCGTTTGAGATGCCACCTGCTCCTCTTGCCTCTCTTTGTGCTCCTAGGAAGTTCAGATAATGGGAGAGGGGAATAAAAAGCCCTGCAACAGTCCAGTTTTTCTGACTCTAGGATATGTTGCACAAGTTGAAATCCTCCACTGAAGACTTATTTTTTATAGCCAAGTAGATACATACACACACACAAAATATGAATCTCTTTCTCTTGGTGTTTGACTTTGAGCCTTCTGCCCTTTGAACTGTTTTCACTTCTCATCCACCTTTTTCATACGCATCAATTCAGTGCGTTTCTGTCAGGACATGTGGCACCATCTCACTTTTTTTTTTGTGTGATACTGTTAGTATATAACTGGGAAAAGTGCCATTATAAAAGACCTTGTACTTGAGCAGCAAGTCAGCGTTGCTGGAGATCTCCCTGCAGCGAAGAGCAGGCAATGTTTTACGTGGTGCTTGGAGCCTGCAGCACTCAGAGATGTTAAATTATAATGTCAAATGTTTTATGTGTTGGCTTTTGGGGTTTTTTGTTTGTTTGGGTTTTCTTTTTCTTTTGTTTGTTTGTTTAAGAGGTAATTTGAAGCTGGATATCGGCAGCAGACAGAAGTCCTGGCCTGTCTCTTGTGTCGTGGGGAGGTTAGGCCAAACTGCAAAACTCAGCCCACGTTCGGAGGGTTGAGAGAGCAGCAGGAACGCGAGGGCTGCGGGTTTTCTCTTTGTGGGCAGCTGGACATCCCCCAGCAGAGCCCAGCCTTCTGCACAGCCTCCTGCACGTTAGAGCCGTGAGCCAGCGCAAGGAGAACTGATGGAAGAAAGGGAGATTGTTTAGTTTTGGATTGGGTCTGTTTCCAGAAAAGACCTTTGGCATCAGGCATTTCATCTGAGAGCTCGAGTTTGCTGGTTTGTGATGAGTTTAGTAACTCCTGCTGTTTAACTGAACTCAGTTTTATCTCGAGCTTCTGCTGTGAACTTGTGCCTGTTCATAACTGGTTACGTCACCATTCGGTAAACTGTTCTAAGCTGAACTGACATAAAATGGAGAGTTGGGCCAATTTAACCAAGCTGACACCATATAACATCTCCATACGCGCTTTATCGAGGTGTGCGTATAGACATCTCCATGTGTTCACCAAGAACAGTGTGTCTGTCCCTAGGCTATGTGCACACGGTCTCCGTCCTGTCCTCCTCCGCGGTGGAAGGTGACACCGCAGCCCTGCTCCCAGACCTTTCCCCAGCCCTCACGGAGTGGCAGGGCTTCTGGTGTCTCTGGATCTGTTTGTGCAGTCCTCACCTGTCACCAACTTGATTGTCTGTCTCCAGCTTACTTATTGTCCTTCATAATTGGCTTTTTGCTAATTGTTTGGTTATCTCTTGGAATATAATAAATGAGAAAGATGAAGGTGACTTGGCATAATTATTCTCTGATGGATTAATGAGGCTCTTCAACAAGCACAGAGTGATTATATACATTCAGTCCAATTAGGAACATGGATAACGGTTCTGGGGAGAGATACACTTCTGTGTTTTCTGAACTGCAATGGATTTCCTCCCTTGCAGAGCTCAGTGTGTTTAGCTTTTCTGTATTCATGCACCTCCCAGGAGGGAAAAATGCCCATAAATACCGGGCAATGTCCCTAGTATCCCAGCAAAAAGGGTGCATTTGGACTTCTTCAACCACTCGTCCTGTGGATTGCAATAGGATCCTTCAGCAGGAGGGGAAGGAATGTGTCAACCTCTAGGGAAATGAAATGGAAAAAAAGAATGAGGAATAGAGAAATTTAAGGCCAAAAAACCCGCAGGCATTAATAATGAAGGGCTATGGAGGGGATGTGTAACAAGCAGCTGATTGACGAGCTCAGGAGGCTGAAACTTACCCCAAAGCCCCTGGCTCAGGCAGTTGGGGTCAGGCCTAGGACATCAAGGGGGAGGTGGTAGCATGGAGTTTGGCTGGGGAGGTTTTGGAGAAGGCACGGTATGTGAAGAGGGTCAGAATTGTCTTTTAAATGCCGGTGAAACATAACAGGGTTTATTAGTCACCTAGACTGCAGGAACGGAGTGGGATCTCAGTCATGTAGGCTGCGTGGGGAGCTCTCCAGCAAGGAGATGGAGTCACCGGGAAAAGCTCAGAGCTCACAGAGGTGAGGCCAGGAGACAGCTCCAGCTCCTTTCCTGAGATAGCGGGTTGGAGTGCTTTCCTTTACAGTCTAGTTATTGCAGCATTTAACAGCAAACCTCTTAGTGTAGTGTGTAGAAGACTGGCCTTCTCAGACTCTGAAAACCTGCAAGTCACTTTGCCTCTTCTTGCTTTACTGGTCCCAGCCATAAAATTGTGCTGACTGCTATGTGTTCCTGGCTTATAAAGTGCTTGGATGTCTATGGGCAAAAAATACTAGACAGGAATATACTGAAAAATCTCTGTACTTTATTTGCAGTGCTTACCAAGAAATTAGCTGTGAAAACGATTGTGTTTCAGGTGATGGAGCCTGTTGGTGATGCACTATCAGACATAAAATACTGCAAAAAGTATGAACCTAAGTATCGCGTGAGTCTTTGATGTAGATGAGACAAGAAGGGCAGGGCCATATTCTGATAGCTTTGCACAAAGCAGATGCTGTTGACAGTAAGTGAGGAGCTGTAAGATGGCAACTGATTTGCCTGCCAGGACTTTGCTACCAAGAAAAATACTCTTTTCCATGCCAGGCTGACCATGGCTCCAGTTGCTTGATGAAATACTCCCCTGCATAGCTGGCTCCTGTCATTTGTGCAGCAAGAAGTGATAAAGTGCTGGGAGCTGGGATAAGCCTGCTTAAGGTCACGATCATAAAATTTGCTAAGTAAACTGTTAAACCTAGCAGTGCGTGTGAAGAGGGGTCCCAAGCTGGGCTGTGGGAGGTGAACCAACAGGTAGTGGGTCATTTCAGCGGCGAAAAAGCTGACCTCTTAAGTAGTCTGCGAGAAATACGCTCATGGGGTGAGGCCTCTTGCAAAACTAAGCCAGGGATCCAAAGAAAAAGACTGCGTGGTAGTGCGCCTAAAGCGGGGGCCGAGGCCGGGATCTGGCTGCCAGCTGCCTGGGGGAGGAGCCAAAGCCCTCTCTGGTTTTCTTTGGGAGGGGCAGACCTGCTGACCGTGTTGTTGTGAAGAAGGGGCCGAATCCCAAGTAGGAAAGGGAAGGAGGAGAGGGTCTGTCGGTGTAGAGGAGCTGATGTGGACAGGCTGTGGTCCATGGCCGAGGCTGGAGGTGAGCAGCTCCACGTGCAACCCCAAGGTAGATGAGCATTGTAGGGCTCTGCTGCTCTAATGGGAACATTCTGTGACACGGTTTTAAAGTTGCAAGATGTACAAAGACAAAAGGTGTCCGCAAGGTAGGTGATGAAGGGGCAAAACCTCTCGGCTTTCACACTGAGAAGAATTTAATAGCAGTGTAAGTCTCTGTGGTCAGGGCTCTTCTGTCTGATGTGGGATTGACTTGGAGCAGTGATGCGGAAAGCTGTGGCAGAGCAGAAACAGCCTAGTTAGATCTGAGCTACAAATCAGAGCAAAACAGACACCTGAAAAGTCATTTAAAGACAAAGGAAGAGCAAGGCAAGGGTTAGAGAGCAACAGGTAGGTAGAAGGTGGGAATTAAAGCAAAAAGCTCAACAAACGTTTCTTTTCAGCCTCTGTCCCTGTAAGATATTTTGCTTAGCTTGCTCGCTGAAACCTTGTTGCTACAGTGAAAATGAAATTCTTTCTCCATTGGTTCCTCTTGTAATTACACAATTTGAAAGAATCCACCTGAAATCCCAAACCACTCTGTTGCCCTCAGCCTGCTCTCCTCCTGGGCTGGTAGCACCTCAGAAGGGTTTCGGGAGTTGGCTGGCTTTGCCATGAGTTGTCTCTGATTCATATTTAATCAGAGCTTGGACAGAAGACGCTGGGTCCGAGCCCAAAGCACTAACACTCAATTAAAGGTGATAGTGCAGAAGACTGCTTAATCAGAGCTTAGGTACAGGTGGCCATATTTTTGCCAATCTCCGGACTAATTATCTTTTATTAGTTGTCTTTGGTCTCGATGCCTTGTACCTAACTTGTTCTGCAGGAATGCAAATATGATTTAGCTTGACTTGACGTCTCTTCTCACCCTGAAATGTTTTGGGCTAATGCAAGTTACTCCTATTTTTCTTTTAATTTCCTGCATTGCTTTGCAGCTCTAAAGCCCTGATTGACGCCCATGCTGCTGCATCTGTCGCAGCCCAGGAATGGCACACGTAGGCTGAAGCCACTCTGCCCATGTCCTGACTACGGAGGTGGAATGTCGCATTGCTGAGAGAAGCTCTGGGTCAGCGCAGGTTCCTCCGGCAGCATCGCCCTCTGCACTGCTGGGTAGTGGCTGGACAGTTTCCCTAGGGATAGCTATTTAACTCCATGTCCAGACAGGGTGTCTACAAATTAATAGCCTGAAACAAAGAGCTTGGGCCGTGTCCTATTTTTGGATCCTTGTGTGGTACAGGAAAGGGCGGAGGCTTTTATTTCTTGAGGAAAACCTATTAACTAATTTCACATACGATTCATTTTCCAAAGTGAGAAATATTCTGTGCGATTTATACTGTAATCACAGAACTGAGAAGATACCTGGGATCTGGTCCAATGTCACATTTTCTCTTTGCATGCTATCTCCACGTTGTCTGGGAACGCTCACTGCAGGAGCTATTTTGAGAGACAGAGCTGCCAGTGCCCAGGGCTGCGAGCGCTGTGCCCGGCTGAGGGGCTGGCATGCATGGGCTGCTGCTTCCTGGCACCTCCGGCCTGTCTCACATCGCGGTTCGTTAGAGAGAAGGTTTAATTTCAGCTTGCGGTGAGCTAATTCTGTACTGGCTGGCGTTTGGGTTTTGTCATGAGTTATGACACTGTTCTTCCCCGGCTCTTCAAAGTGCGACCAAAGTGTTTTTCATCCTTTTCTACTCTTCATCTGGCAAGTCTTAAACTGTTATTTTTTTCTTTTTTTAATTTTTTTTTTCTAGTGCACACCACTTCCCACACTGCTTTGATTCCTTGGTTCTTGGTGATGTTGCATCAGGGCACAGATAGCAACTGTGTTCCCAGTAACCAAATAAAAGTGACACAGGCTGTTAATCAAGAGAAGTCAACCGGGGTCAGAGAAGAGTTTTGCATAAGCAAGAGATGAGGTTTAAATCTTGCTGCTAAACAAGATTAAACGTGCCTGTGGCCTCTTCCGCCACAGGAATTCTGACATTCCTGCATGAAAATGCTGAATGTTTTTCTCTCGCCTTAAACTTATGAAGTTTGGCAGCCAAATCCATTGGCTAAAAAGTGCTCTATTCATTTTACCCAGAGTCCAAACAAACTTGGCAGCCTGGACATACCCCATGCAGTTTCAGTATCTCAAACTCCTGCTCTGTATCTAGTCAAGGAAGGGAGAGACAAACGCTTCCAGAGGACACTTCAATCACCCTAAGATTTAATTTTTCCCTGCTCAGGCCTGGATTTCTTAAGTTGAGTCCCAGTGACGGTGGTCCAAAGCTGCGTGCTGTAGCTTGGACCTTGGAGCTGAACAGGATGAACGCAGCAGCCCCTGCATGGCACACAGGTGGAAACCAGAACTGAGGTGTATTAGCCCGAAGAGCAGCTTAAGATATTTTAGGTGGTCAAAACAGAAGTTTCAGCCTGGCATATCGTGTCACTTGAGGCAGAAATTCAAGAGGAAAAATATTGAAAGAAATGAAAAAGAATATATGGTTTTTTAAGATGTTATCTGTCATTTTCTTATGCAGTCAGAAATCATAGAATCACAGAATGGTTTGGGTGGGAAGGGACCATTAAAGCCCATCCAGTCCAATCCCCCTGCCAGGAGCAGGGGCATCTCCAACCAGATCAGGTTGCTCAGAGCCCCGGCCAACCTGGCCTGGAGTGTTTCCAGGGATAGGGCATCCATTTTGTCATGCACATCCACCCGACTCAAGGTGAACGCTCTACAGGCTCTTTGGCATCGCAAGCTGGGTTTGGAAGGTGGGCAGTTATGTCTGCCTGAGCTTGTGCTGTGGTGGCAAAATACCAACGGCATCTGTGCGGTGGTACGGACCTGTGCTTTGTGTGAGAGTGTGTGGCTGTGTGTCAAACATACAGGGGAATTAGGTGCTTTCCTTGACGATGTTACAGAGAAGTGTTGAAGGCACAGAGCTGGTAGGAAATGTTGTTGGTTTTTACATGGAGGAGAGGGAAAAAGATGTCAGTGGGAAACAAATATCAGTACAATTTACTGACTCAGCTGTAGGGCTCACGGGAGAGTATAGTTATATAAAAAAATATAATAAAATAAAAAAGAGATGTTTTAGACAAACTCTACTGAGCAATGGCTGTAGATGCTTTGGTCTGTTCCTTCAGGGCAGGAGGAGACTGGTTTTGCCATCACTGCTTTTTTGGGGTAGCAAGAAAAGCGGAGGCTGGCTGTGGTGCAGGTCACCGAGGGATGACTGGACAGAATGGCTGAGGGAAAACACGTAAAGAAACAAAACCTTCCAAGCCTATGTCTCTGGAGTCACAGTGTTAAAACACTGCGTTGGGCTGCAGGGACGGTCAGAAGTGTGCAGATCACATGCCCAAAACTGTTGTGTTTCTTCCTAGAGGGGTGTATTGCAGCGTGGTGCTTGGGGCCATTGGGCTGGACCAGGGTAGATGTTCACTGGATGTGTCTCTGTAGCCCACTCCAGTGCTGCTGATACGTCACAGACCAGCACACGTTTTTGAGCAGAGCCCATCTGAGCCTGTCTCTCCCCTCCTCCAGCGTTTCCCTTGGCACTTCTGCTACTGATCACAGCTATATCTTGTTTGACCAGGTCATTCCTCGTCTGCTTTTTTTAGCTCCCTTCTCTTCGCCAAGTCATAAATCTGGATTTGCAGCTGATGAAGCAGACAGGGGAAGTGCAGACAGGGAGTTATGACTTCCCTGAGGGATGCGGTTGTGAGTAAGAATTGACCTGTCAAGTAGAGTAGATGCAAAGTAGTAGTCTGAAAGTAATGGACAAGGGAACTGATTTGGAAGGAAATCACCCTTGTTTTAAATACTGTCTTCATGGGAAGGCCTTTTGATCTCCACATTTCCCCCCTCTGAAATCTCAGGCTGTTTTTAGAATTTGAATCACGTCAGCAGTGTCATCATTTGTATTGTTTGTTTGTTTTTACCAAGATATCTTTCTTTTACCAAGTCGTTTATGAGACTGCATTACAAACAGTGGTTCCCCAGGGACTGTCCCCACATGGGAGCTCCATGGCTGCACGGACAGGTCAGGGTCCTCTTGGAAATCCTACCGAGCCAGCGCGATGGCTTGTGAAAAGCAAAAGCAAGCAGCAGGAATTTCTCATGCTCTACCTGAGTTTGGCTTGTTTTGGTACCAAGGGTCCTGTTCAGCTCCCGTTTGCTGTGGTTGTGAGGAGCAGCCTCAGGGGCAGTGGGGCTGCATTGCTCTTCCCGCAACCTGCCGTAGGGTTATCTCTGCTGCGCCGGGTGTTTGTTTGACACAGGCTGTGTCAGGGAGCTCTGGAAGGGAAATAAAGGAGTGGGATCACAGGAAGAGGCTATTTGCCTGCTTTTTAACAAACAGTGAAGAAATCTTCTAATGTAGCACATTGCATTTGGCTTTTCATTTGCATACGTGAATGTGTTGTATTTGATAGCAAAGGATCTGTAGGCATGGGGAGTATCTTGATTGGTCACAGAATCATCATAGAACAGTTTGGGTTGGAAGAGACCTTAAAGATCATCCTGTTTCAACCCCCGTGCCCTGGGCAGGGACACTTCCACCAGCCCAGGTCGCTCAGAGCTCCATCTAGCCTGGCCTTGAGCACTGCCAGGGACGGGGCGTTACAAGGGAGCACGGGAGAGCTTAATCTCTCTCCCTGCCACAATGTCCTTTGCCACCACGAGTGAGTCACAGTGCTGCCCTTCCCCACCTGGGCACATACCGAATTCCTTTCTCCTCCTTGCCAATTAGGAATTCTCTCAGGACAGCGGCTGTCACCATCTCAGTCTAATCGAGCAGTGCCTGAACGCGGTGATGCCTCACAACTATTGTTATACAAATGCCGATAATAAATGCTTTTCTGCACATTATTGGACTCGTATCATCTGTTAGGGACAGATAAACTGTAGATCGGTGAGACAGTCTTAGATAGTATCATATTTTGAGCCTGCAGTAAAGCCGTGATTAGCAAGGACTGGTTCTGCTTCGCAGCCCTCTCCAGTAAGTACTGTATCTTCCACTGCAGGAATAAAGTAGTTGGAGGAAGAGGATGGTTAAATCTGCTAGATGGATTTTTCAAAAACTTTGGGCTTGATGCTATTTACTAAAAGGATCTTTTGACACTTCTTGCAGCTGTAGAAATATTTATGTGCTGTACGGGGCTGTGCTGTCAGCACTGAGCGGTCTGAGTCTGAAATGAAACTTGGCAGCAGCTTTAGAGACTTCAGCATTCAGGATCGCAGGGAACAGCTGTCGCAAACAGCCTCTGAGCTAGTGTCCCGAAGGAGCGGGGAGAGGAGTGCCAGACCTCTCTTCTTCAGAATCTTGAATCTTTCCTCCCTGCACGTGGTGGGCCTGTACCTAAAGAAACCTGTCCTGCATCTGAATGGAGAATTTAACAGAGTTTGTGTACGCTAGATTTACCACAGGCATGAACCAATGCATCTCCTTTAGCTGGAGTTGCAGTGAGTGAGGTCTCTGTCCCTTTTCCTTTAAATAAATGTGAATCGTGATTCCTAGTCCCTAAGCAGCGAGCCAGGCTCTGACGCGGCTGCAGGGATTCCTTTTGTGGCCTCTCCGCAGTAGGTGACAGTCTCTTACCTGGAAAAGCCCTGCAAACCCTGTGCCCTTCATACCCCAGAGCCTCAGAATTGCTGGAGACGGGAAGTTGTTGTGCTTCAGCAGCTGAGGAGTTGAAGGAGTCTCTGGGTATATGCAAAAAGCAATCAGTGCAAATTCAGACAGCTTGGTTGGTAAACTCTTATGGAGCTGCAGATCAAACCCATTACTGGAGGGCTGTTTATTAGCTATTGCGTTTTGATAGTTGTTATCATCATATATTAAAGCCTTTGGTAAATTCCAGTTTCCACCCCCTGCAAATTAGGAGCACTGGTGCGTTAAGGTCTGATCTAGCTGTATGGAATTTAGATGGAAAATGGGTCGATGATAGGCAAAGCCCTCGTGTAGACTGGGAGCCCCGGGGAGAGAGGGGGTTCAGCAGCCCGTCCTACCCTGCAGTGGGGACAAGCCCCAAGCCATTGCA